>PVIC010001937.1:0-58713 GCA_004025085.1 Thryonomys swinderianus
GAGAGACAGAGAGACAGACAGAGAGAGAGACAGAGAGAGAGAGAGCAACTTCCTCACTCCTGTCAGCACAGTTTCACAAGTCCCGCGTCTGAACAGGACTTTCTCTGAGACCTCAACAAGCAGTACTTTTAAACCACTCTGACAGCCTCTTCTAATGGACCCAACCATTTCTGTGCTATGTGGAACACAAAAGGTATATGAGTTTAAGAGAGGTGACTGTGTCTCTGTAGAGAAGCCTCCTCTTAGTTAAGGCCTAGACTGTGTCCCAGATTTGCTTCCTGGAAGGAATGCAGAGACATCTAGGACAACTTCTGGTTAACCCTGTACTTTGCCTGTGGAGAATTTACAGTGGTTTCAGAATTCTAGAGGAGGAGCGTCTATTTGCGTAGGATAAAACACATTCTTAGTCCAGAGGCACTGGTTCAAGTCAAAAAAGGTAAAATTTCTTTTTCTTTGGTTAACAAGGGAAGTGTTCACTTCCCTCCACGCCTGGAACCAGGGATCGAACTCCCGCCCTTTTGCTTCCAAGGTAGGCGCGGTACCACTTGAGCTAAATGCCCACCCCCATTGTTCAGTTTTTTAAATGGCTCAGTTCCCTATGAAATTGTCTTAGTAAATCAGAGACATAGAGGAATTGGCACTAGCTTAATTGTGTCAGAAAAAAAAACAAGGTGTTTTAAATGACCTACTATGTACTGATCATAATTTCTAAAATATACAACATGCAAAACCAAGACAATCCAGTGAGCGTTAGTGTCAGAACAGGCGTTTGCACCAACAAGAATATCTCAGGTCCTAATCTTCACCCACCAAGGGGATCCTCTTCACACAGGCCTAGCAGGTGTGTAGCACTGCTCCTTTTCACCTCAGTGCTAAGCTCTGACCTCTTCTGCTAATTACACAGTAACCACAGGGAACAGAACCAGAGAACTTTCTGAGCCAATCAGTCTTCTCTAGGACACTCTTCCCTGAAAATTATTATCTTCTGGCTTGATCCGGTCATCTGTGTCCCCTTATCCCTCACATGAATTAAAAATTAAGTTCAGTCCCCTTTCAAATGTAAGCCATGTATCTTCTAAACTTGATCTTGGTCCAAAGGTCAAGAAGACATAGCCGTGTGTTTTCTCTGACCCATTTTTTAGCTCCTCCTAACTATGGCCTAAATGCATTAATAAATCTTTGCATTTCCATACACTTTTATTCTTTGCTTTAATTCTGTTTAAATAAGTAAAGTTTGAAAAACAAAGGCTATTGACAGTGATACATCTATATCTGTAGAAAGGAAAATCACACATGAATAAGAAATAGGCAAAACGAATGACTTTTGTTCTGAACTTTTACAGACTTGATGCTCCCAGAGTGTCCTTAGAATTACCGCCATGTGGCTCTTCTAAGCAAAACTGCATTAGAAAGGCACAATTTAGCTAAACTAAGATACACGAAGTCCTTATTTATGTTGTGTTATTATGAGGGCAGTCATCATAATGTTTTTTTAATCTTTGCCTATAACTGTACAACACTGAAGACAAAATGTGTATGTTACCTGTTCTCAGAATGTTGCTATCATTTCTAGAATTGATAAATTCTAAACTCCCTAAAATGCTTTGAATTTATCTGTGATTTTTGAAACAAATCTAGTTTGGCTTAAAGTTTTTTTTTTTTTTAATTTGAGCATGTTAATGCGACACAACGATAGGTTTTTATGGGAAACTGGCTTGTTTATTTTTAAATATTGTTTAAATAGATACTGAATAGAAATAACACTTGGGCTGGAGATTTAGCTCAGTGGTTCCGGCACCTGTCTCACAAGTGGAAGGTCCTGTGTTCAATCCTGGTAACCACATACAATGCTGGGCGTGGTGACTCACACCCACCAGCAATCAACACCACATACCACAGTGCCAGGCGTGGTGGCTCACACCTGTAATCCCAGCACTCAGGAGGCAGGGACAGGAGAATTGCTGAGTTCCAGGCTTACCTGGGCTACATAGTGAGCTCAGGGCCAGCCTGAACTACAAAGCGAGACCCTGTCTCCAAAAAAAAAACAAAAAACAAAGAAAAACAAACAGACTTAATATTTGGATTAACTAGATGTATTCTGTTGTACTCAGGATCTCTTATACAAATCAGTTCACACTTCAGATTTTGACTTTTTTTCTTAGTTAATTCCACACAGGCTCGTTTTTCTCTGGGGACTCTGTTGGGGCACATGGTCGTTGCAATTATTACTAAAATCTAAAAAACTGGGACATATGCCCGAGGGAAGCCTTCCCAATACTTACAAAAATATTAAAGATATTTCAGCATCACAGATGTTTTCTTATTGAAGATATTTTGGTATCACAGCTGTTTCATTTTCAAACATGCTTTGGACCACAGAAAGTGCAATAATAAGAAGAAAAATGTCCCATCCCCATCACTGATACGAAACTGTTCTTATTTTCAAAGTGTGACTCTTTAGGTTAATGTAGGTTAGTGCACTCAACTGTATGAGAACCTTTTAAAAATGCGGTACATCCTCAGATACCTTCTTTCCCTCTTTCATTCTTATCTTGCTTATTTTGGTTCATTTTAGACCATCATTAATTTGCACAAAATTGAACAAATTAGTCTCTGAAATATTCTCACCAGTTCCCATTACCTCATAGGACATGCATTTACATGAATTATAAAATTTTATAGTTTCATATGGTCACTTCTTCAAAACTTTTTTCAAAAGAATGCTGCACGATTCGTCTTTGAGAATTATATATTGATCAGACTCTTGGGTAAATTCTCTTTTCAGTCTGTTCTCTAAATTTTGCTCTGATTCTTCCCTTCTCTCCCTCAGACTTTATAGTTCTTACTGTTGTCTTACCATCCGGTAAGGAAATCTAATCCCAAATTCAGGGCCCCAGTGCCTCATTTTAACAAAATATCTTGATTTACCCTGATGAAAGTACTTCTTCTCTTGATATAACATTGCTACATTTAGTATTTAGTTCAACTTCAATCGTCACACATTGCTGTGAATTCAACAGTGGACAAGCAAAGTTACAGAGACAAAAAAACCCTGCCAACTATTCAGGGGAAAAAAATAAAACGAACTTCATATATCTGGTCTCTCGCACAGAATTTTGTACACAGAAGAAAACAATAAATCTTTGTGGAACTGAAATGAATTCCTAGTGCTACTGCTGATTTCTGATGCATGATAAATGATACACAGGCTTCCTGGTAATTTGTATTATTTATCTATGGTAAGGTGGTCTCTCCAATAAATTCACAGATTTTATTGGGCTACAAAATGCCTATATCTTGTGTGATAAACTAACTTTTTCCTTTAATATACTTCCACTATGAAAGGTAATACCAATTTCAAAGAGAGTGCACAGATGACAAAACCAAACTGCCTGTTTTAGAACCTGGCTTGTCTTTTATTAGCTGTGTAGCAAGTTACTTAACTAATAAATCCTCAATTTCATCAGACGTTCTAAAGGGAGTCATATCAAAACTGGCTCAACAGTTGTTTCCCTGCTGTGAAAATGCCTTAATAACAAAACACAAAGTATTGCATGGATGTTAGCCGATATTACACAATAAAGGTGGTTATAAAACATGATCTGGTTTGGCATGCATCATTTTTTGTTGCCTGAAATATTTATTCATTTTCCTTGCACTGATTAAAGCCTCAATTTCTCCAGCTGGTATTTTTATTTTCTTTTCCTGTTTTCATTTTAATAGGGAGCACTTCTCCGATGCACAGATTCCCCTTGCCCAAGACCTGTGCTAATTGGCTCGGTATCACTTTAATTTTGGCAACGGTGTCTCAGAATTAGCCACAGAAGGCAGCCTTTTCTATAATCACCTTCCTAACTCCGTTCTGTCAGGAGGCTTTCTCCCAGATCATCCATTTCTCCTTAGGCTGGACACATAATTTGGTACAATTTTCTCACACTTATAAAATTATCTAAGTGATGGTGGGGGATTTAGCTCAGTGGTTCTGGTGTCCGCCTGATAAGCGCAAGGTCCCCAGTACTATGCACCACAATGCGGGTGTGGTGGCTCACACCTGTAATCCCAGCACTCGGGAGGCAGAGGCAGGAGGATCCCTGAGTTTGAGGCTTGTCCAGGCTCCGTACTGAGCTCAGGGCCAGCCTGAACTACAAAGCGAGACTCTGCCTCAAAAAAAAAAAGAGTAAAAATATTAAAATTTCCTAAGTGAGATTATATCTGTATCTGTTTATTCCAGGTTTATACCCCACATCTATCAAAGTCCTTGAAACATGGCATGTGTTCAATAAATATCTGATGAGTATGTGAAAAAATCCAAGAATAATGAAGTTGTTAGAAAGTCACCTCGTGTATTTACTGATATGAGAGTGTGGGAAACGGGAAGGGAATGTAACGAGAACCTTTGCGTTAGGTTCTTGTCCCCTTTGAGCTGATGGCACATGGCAAAATAATAATTAATAATTAGGCAGAAATGAGGCTTAGAGAAGTGGAGCTTGGGCCTGATCCATGCTACTCTGGGTAGGGAAAGACCCCGCCCGCCCTGCCTCAGCTTTTCTTCAGCACCTCTAGAGTATCAGAATGTAACAGAGGCTCAGGGGGCGGGGCAGACGCCGGCAGTGGTCCGCTCTGAACCACGACAGACAGACAGCACGTGGGACCACCCCCTTGTGCCCAGAGGTGAAGGCCAGTTGAGTCCAAAGCCTAGGCAGGCAGGAAGGCCTGGTCAGTTTCGACCTTCCAATGATTTCTCCCAAACGGGATTGTTTTTAACCTAGTTAAGTCCAAAGTCCTCTGCACGCAGGAAAGCTTGGTCAGTCTCGAACTCCCTATTTTTTCTCCTGAACAGGATTGTTCCCAACACCAGAGCAATAAAAAGATCACTTATAAAATATCATCCAAATATATATGAGCCTTCTTCTTTTTTTTTTTTTTTTTTAAGAAAGGGTCTCAGGAAGGCTTCCAACTCCTGAGTTCTACTGATACTCCTGCCTCATTCTCCTGATTACCTAAGAAGAGAAGTAAATAATCCTGTATTTACTTCCTGGATTACTACCCTGACAATGAGGTCTGTTTTCACTAAAGGTACAAAGATAATAACACAAAAGAACATGAAATAATTCAGAAACAAAAAAAGGCAATTATGAGATTGTGAAGCATGGAAAAACCCATAAGAATTAGCTTCCTACAAATCTTCCTTTGTAGTAACCTCTTTGTTATCAGTCTTGCATTTAAAAAAATACTGATGTATGACCCTGATTAAAATTTGACATCTAATGTGGACATTAATACACTGGTAAAAGTATTACAATGGGTCTTATTTTCATTGACTTGTTTTGGTTTTCCAAATGCTTTAATGTTTTCTTCTCCATATTTGTTTTTTTTTTCCCCTCTCACTTTGTCATTCTTCACCAAATCGATCCATTATGTAATAAGTGCTCCAGCCTGTGACAAAATCCCTAGTATAAATCAACTTAAACAAGAAAAGATTGATTTTGGTTCACAGCTGTAGAGTATCAATCCACAGTCTTCGGATTGTATTACTTGGGTCTGAGGCAGAGCACCATATGGGGGAAAAGCTCAGGAAAAGATACACCCTCAAAGGCCCTCCTGTGTGAACCACTCCTGCCCACCAGACTCCCATAGCCTATTCGACCCAGTGGGGTAAGTCCACGCCTAGCCCAGTGAGGAGGCTGGTACTCTGATGATTTGGTCACCTGCTCAGGCCCCACCTAGGAATACCAATCCTTCCACCAAAAACAGAGACTCCAACATCTGCACTTTAGGTGATATTTCAGGTCAAGGTCATAACACTCATTCTTTGGAGATATTTTTTAAACCAATAAAATGATGATGAAATGGAAAGGAAAGACAGAAGTGTGTCTGAGGAGTCTTCCATTTGCGTTATTATTTTTATAGATGTAGTGACATTACACCTGAGACTTGAAGCTAACTTAGTTTGTTCCATTGTACAAAATGTCCTCAATGAATATAAAGATCCCGATAGGATCCGATCTCTTAGCAAATGGCATTTCTTTAACTGTATAGTTAATACAGTTTGTTTAAAGAGATATTACCATATTGGATTATGATATGGAACTACTCAACTGTTCTTGGAGATAAGAGAGATTCTGAGAGCCACATAAGCCCCTCTATTTAATTTGAAAGAATGTACATTTTAAAACATAACCTAATTGTTATACTCACAGAAATGTAGATAACTGAGAGGAAGAAAACGGACAAGAAAAATATTAACCTTTTAGAAATCTTGTTTTCAGTCAAAATAAATATGGCTACCTGAGGTTTTAAAATATTTGGTGCCATCAAAAATAAACTTTAGACAATTAGCTTCATAAAATATTGATATTATTGCTGGTTGAAGTAAGCTTTCCTACTGATTCCTATTCAATGTAAATTCTTATCAGAAATTGTACTTGTCACTTTAAGAAAAAACTTAAGGGAAATTGAAAAATGGACAAAAGTCACCAATTAGTATCTCAGAAACAAAACAGTAAACGTCAATAGAAATATATGTACAACTAATGTAGAGTTTCAGCAACTTCCATGGACATGGTTATTTTGGAAACACTTTGGACATATTTGTACTATACATCTTCACCAGGATGGAAAGAAAAACAGCAGTTGACTTCAATCCAAATAGAGACATAGAAATAGAAAGGAAAATAAATTCAGACATCTGGAGTAGAGTCCTTTCTGAAATCATGGCAAGGCAAAGGATGGGATCACTCGGTCTTCTATTTATTTCTACAAACAAAGCTTTTATTTATTTCAAGATAGTTTATTGGGAAAAGTTGTGATTGGTTTAAATAAACAAGCAGAGAGAGGCAGGGTGCCTAGAGATAGAAAAATATCTTAAGAGAGGAACGAGCTTTTCTTTGCCCAAAGGAGAATTTACTGAATCTGTTTTTCAATGACACATTAATTAGAGCAAAAACTAGTTTAGCATTTGTTATGTGCCAGACACAGTTTTAAGTGCTTCCCATATAACTCAAAGATTTTCATGATGTCGGCTGTAAACCAACTTTATCAATGAAGAATCTGAAGTGTGAGGATGATAAAGAGTGAGTCCGAAGTAACAGAGCTGGTGGGCTGTGGAACCGGAAATACAAACAAATCTGGCTCTGGAGTGCACGGCCCCAAACACCAGGGCCAAGTGGGTCTCGGTAATGCAATTAACCTGACCATGTGATTTTAGGTGGATTTATTAATTCCAAGTTTTATAAGCAACATTTCTAAAAAGCACGATGTAATCAAGAATAAAGCATGCATTTTTATAAACTTTTCATGGTATGAAACCTAAATGATAAAATATGCAGGCAGAAGGAAAGGTTCTCAAATCTAAATATAGAAAAGACGTGTATTGTATTTTCTCATAAATGTACAGTACTTCTCAATCAAGCTAACCTAGAATTATGTAATTTTACTCCGTGGCAAACATCAGAACACATGTTGACACACTGACATCTTCAGTTTGTCAAGCCAAATCTATCATTCCATATCCTTAAGAGGGACAAACACATTATAGAAATGTAAAGACCATAATTCACATAACCAATTTGTACTACATACAATTAGAAAAAAAATCTAGGAAAGTCATTTATTTTATCACTTCCAGACCCTATTTGAATGAAGATTTGGAAGGAAATGTTGATATTTAGAAAGAATAAATCTGTCAAAGAAAATTGCTATTGTTTTATGCTACACTAAAATGGAGTACTTTGGAGATTTACTTTCTAATTTCCAGGTAAAAACAGTCCCATATTGCTTATTATCAACTATTAACTTCACACACAGGAGCTCTAAAGGAAGTCTAGGGAATTTTCTCATTAGTACTGACATACACACACACACACGTTCATAATACCCGGGGGAAGTAAGATTATTAATTTCACTTTCCACTTATAAAATCTCAGTCAGCATGCTTCAGGGAGTCCATGTTGAGTTGGTTCATAAAGAAGAAAAAAAATAAATAAAACGAATGTGATAGGGTCAGAGATGTAGCTCAGTGGTTCCAGCGCCTGCCTCGCAAGAGCAAGGCCCTGAGTTTGATCCCGGTAACCACATACAACGCTGGGCGTGGTGACTCAAGCCCACCAGCAATCAATACCACATACCACAGTGCTGGGCGTCGTGGCTCACACTGTCATCCCAGCACTCGGGAGGCAGAGGCAGGAGGATTGCTGAGTTCGAGGCTTACCTGGGCTACATAGTGAGCTCAGGGCCAACCTGAACTACAAAGCGAGACCCTGTCAAAAAAAAAAAAAAAAAAAAACCTAAAAAACGAATGAGATACAGGAAGCAGAGAATGACTTTGGAAGCTGCATTTCCTGTTTACACTTTCTTCACATTCGTGGGAAAAGTGACAAAATAATAAGTCAACTTATATCTTAGTCTCAAGAAGCTACTGCCAAATTTTCCCTTGAGGATAATTCCAGAATACTTTGTAGTCTGTGAACTACTTTATTTTTCTCTTTGTCCTTTCCTTCTTTTACTCTATTCCAAACTCAAAGGTTCTAACCCTTTTCAAATCACTGGCAAAACAAACAATATGATCTAAACAAACAAAAACATAAATTATTGCATTTATTTTATGACTGAGGAGCTTCAAACAATAGAATATGCAACTCAATAAGTACTTCAAGTGATTCTCCAAACACAGGTATATATGTGCATGTATACCCACAGAAAGACACATATGCATACATCTTTTTATGGGGAATATATCAAATAAATGGAGTTCATTTATTGAGAAGTAGAAACCTACTACCAGTATCTGAATTTTCATCTGAAAATTGTATCTTCCTTAGCTTTCAACACAGAAAGAATTGTTAACAGAAATAAATACTGTAGATTCTCTACTGTAATATTTAATAATTCGGTGGCACTGACCAATTCCTTCTCCTATAACAGGAGTAAAATATTTTAGATACAGAGGTGACACTGGAACCACAGTTAACCATGAATATGAATTTAGGGTATTTTAGATGAAAGAATTACTATATTATTTTGTCAGCAGAATTCCACAAAATTGGTTTTGAAAATAGCATTAAAATCTGTGTAGAGAATACAGTAATGATGAACTGTGTCTTATCTTAAGTATCTCCACAAAAATCATTTTGGTTCTAATTCAGTTTGGTCGTGATATTCTTTTTATTGTAGAGTGAGGAGAAATATTACAATTCTTAACCTAAAAGATCTCTCAATAAATATAAGAAAGGCACAGTTAAATATCACAAGTGAAATGAATCTTTTTGCTGCACTGCTACATCACAAATAATTATGATTTTTCTATCTGGAAATGAACTTTAATCTCTATTAATAATTTAGTAATTAAAATACTCATTATTGTTCTCAATTTCAAAATAGAATTTGATGCATAATGACTGACTCATCGTACACTAAATTGTATGGCCGTATATAATAGAAATGTCATGAATATTTAAATTAAAAATAACATCATAGCAAAAGAAACATTGCCCTTAATTCCCCTCAAAATACCCACACATGCTTCCAATACACTTATTGCAACATTTTTTTCACCTTTTGAAGCAGTCTAAAAGTTGTCGTCTGTTAGTCTTTGTGTTTTGTTTTGTTTTTGTCTGTTAGTCTTTAAGATGTAAACATGATGTTGTGTCCCCATCCTCTTTGTTCTTTGGATCGGGAACCACGTGATTTCCAAAGTCAAAAAACCTATGAAATGCAGACATTTGGAACTGCACTGCACACATGGGAAGACACTGCTACATGCTACATACTACACAGCTGAAAACACATGTGAAAAGACTTGCAGAATCACTTCAGAAAGTGGCGAGGAAGATGGAATAATCATGTTTCAACCTGCAGGGAGTATGTTGAGGGGGATTTATAGCAATGTATCCTTTACTGTAATTTTAAATACACACCATTTTTTAAGCACATCTCATATATTTGTTGTATTACAGCTATTATTTTACTTTTATTTTTTGAGGCAGGGTCTCTCTTTGTAGTTCAGGCTGGCCCTGAGTTCATTATGTACCCCAGGCAACCCTCAAACTCAGCAGTCCTCCTGCCTCTGCCTCCTGAGTGCTGGGATTACAGTTTTCAGCCACCAAGGCCCAGCATTTGTGGTATGTGGTACTGATTGCTAGTGGGCATGAGTCACCACACTCAGTATTGTTGTATGTGTTTACCAGGGACTGACATTGCACTTGCTAGGCAGGCACTGGAACCACTGAGCTAAATCTCCAGCCTGAATTGTACTTCTTATATAAAACTTGTATCACAAGTTATTTTTGTTCCTATACATTTATTTCAAAGCCTATACTCGAACATCTGAGCTAAATCCTCAGCCCTTGCTATATATTTATTTCAAAGGAAAAAAAAAGGACGATATAATTTTACTTTCCCTAACAAAATATGATCCTTTTTTACTAATATCATCTTGATATTCAGACTAAGTCACTAAGAAATCAAAAGTTATAATCATGTTAATGAACATATATTTTACCTGTGGGAATTCATGCCATAAATGCCATGTTTCTTGAATGAAATGGACAAATCTAAATCTTGTCAAAATTCTCTCAAACATTTATAAGACAGAAATTATAATACATGAATTGTCATAATAGTTACTATTAAGTTAATGAGCTTTCAAGTTACATAAAAAAGATGAAAATCTAGGTAAACAATAATGTTTAGAGTACATATCCATTTCTGATAAACACTGAAAATTATAAATGGTATTGGAAAGCCTTTAGCCAGGCTCAGCTCAACAGCAGGCTGAAAAGTTTAAGTATTTTTTTTTTCTTTGGTCAATAACACTTAATGGCTCTACTTTAAGTATTGTTATATAAAATGTCTATTATGCATTCTTACATTTGATTAGTATAATAAACCAGAAGAGAAGAGTTAAATAAAAGTTATTGATTTTAGTTTTACAGAAATCACTATTCCCAGCGCATTTACGTTAGCCAATCTAGACTATGAAGACAGATACAATAAAAATAACATATTTTAGAAAATGAAATGGATCTTTCTGGTCGAGTTCACAGTGCTATAGAAAGGATTTCAGTTAATCAGGCTGAATGTCAATGGATTCAGTTCTTCTTCCCTAACACATGTGCAAATCTACTTGAATTCCATCTATTTTGCTGGGCTGGAGTTGACCCCCTTTGACCCACAAAATCATTGTCAAGTTTTCTGGAACTTAGCAAAATGGTGGATATCTCATAACTAACTTGAGATGAGACATGAATTGAGGGTATGTACAAATGAAAACCAGTAAACATTATGAAGTCAGTTTTGTGTGATTTTCAGAGAACGTTTGGTTAAGCATTGAGTAGCTCACATTATCTAAAGAGGAATGTCTTCAATGATGCAATGTTCAGTTTCTTAGACTAGTGCCAAGAGATGTTTATTTGAGACCAAATGACTAGATGTGCACTTTTAGTATGTCACTGAACCTGTCCAAGAGTGTGTTTATATCATTTATTGCAAAATGATACCTTGATTGGATCATTTGCAAAGGCTTCTTCCAAGAGTATCTCAATCAATGCCTATATGTGTTTTTATCTCGTTTTACTAGGAGAATAATGAAAACAATGGCTGTAGGACTGAATAATGTGAGAAGCTGAGACTCATAAAAAACTGGAGAACTGAATAAAACCGGAGACCAGCCTTAGTGAGGACAGTTGGTGTTGTGATGGAGAGAAATGGGGCTTGTGGTGCTGGGAAGCTTCTGATACCAACTCTCAGACCATAGGAAACAGCTAAAGTTAGTTCTACCTCATCATTATCAGGAAGAAATAAATGTTCATTACTGACATATTCTTATTTTAAAAAGTATTACATAGAAATGAAAATTGGAAATATTGTTATTGGTGGTAAGTATGTTGTTAAAGAGATTAACAGACCACAATCACTAGTCATTAGCTTTCTATTCATATTGTTTTCTAGTACTGGGGATTGCACTCAAGGCCTTGTGCTTGTAAGACAAGCACTGTTAACCACTGAGCCAAAGGCCCAGCCCTTACTTACTATTCTATAACTTGGAAAATAATCACAAACTACAGAATGTATTTCTACTCTGAGGTTTCAATTGCATAAATAGATAAGCAATAAATAGCTAGCAAATAATGATATGCTTAACTTTGTTTTGACTGGAAGTAATAGCTAAATAATACTTTAGTCATTGAATCCAAATCTTAGTAATTGATACATCATGAATATACAGCAAAACATCAAATTAAATATAAATTACAAGTCTCTAATCATAAAATGAAGACCTTGAGCTAGAATTCCAGAGATTCCATTGTATATCCTCAATACTGTACTCTTAGAATTTTGTTTTCTGGCTCTTTCCACCACAAGTATGTACGCTCAGGCATATTTGCATCAATAAAATAAATGTGTACAGAACTGGACATTAGGAACTTCATCAACTGATAAAATAATGATGTTCTTTTGATAACCCTGCACTATCCCCATTAAACTTTCTAACAAAATTATATGTTTTTGACAAAACATGCTCTAAAAAGCAAGATTTATTTTATTATTTTTATAATATTTATTTATTAACATTTATTAATATTAATATTTATTAATATTTATTTTATTTATTTGTTCTCTGGGCAGATCCATGTTTTAAATTTCCATATTTGATTTCAAGTTTCATTTAATATAGATGGCTTGAGCTTTACAAATTATGTGGCAAGCAATCAATCAGGTTTCCGGAAAAGATCTTGATTTTGTTCTGCAGATGTCAGCTGAAAGCCTGAGTAGATAAATGATCTTAAATTTAATGAAAAGCTTCAGAAATCAGCTATAGAACTCGTGCTATCTCTTGTAGAATTGAAAAAGACAATCTTTGGAATTCTATTTTAGTAAGAATTATTTAAAACCTTGAAATAAGTTTGGGTTTCAAGTTTGGGCTATAAATCCTTAGCTTGATAGACAGTTTATTTCATTATTTCCTCCTTTTGTTTGTGAAAAATGATTTGTCTTTTATCTTTGTCCAGAAAACACAAGGCAGACACAGTTCAAGATCTATGATAACTTAAAAAAATAGGAATGCATTCACTTACTGAATATTATTTTGGGAGAGTACAGATACATAAATCAGCACTATTATATTGAAAAAATCATACATCAAAAAGGAATGACAAAATAATACAAAATATTATCATACTATAAAGTTATACTCGGCTTTATAGAGATTGGGAGAAGAGAAGAGAAACTCCTAGAATCCACAATTCTGTCACTAAATCAATTCATGTTTTAGATAAAATTTGGGCCTCAAAAGTACATTGTTCAAAAGGAGAAATTTAATTATGTTAGAAATGATTAAAATATTTTCTATATGGATTTTTGGTACTTAAAAATAGCTGCATAATTATATCATTTAATATTTTCTCAATGAGTCTATCATTTAAAAGAGTCATTGCTAAACTTGAACTTTTATATCATATCATACCGTACTATGTTTGGTCTTCCTAGTCCAATGTCTGAGGAGAAATTTTTCAATATTCTTCATATGTGCTTAGATTTCTCTAAGTAGTTATAAATTCACACCTTATCAAATCTTTCTCCTTATTAACAGAGGACTATAGGGCTATAGTTTTGTTTCATATCAGAAGTAGTTAAAATAGTTGTTTGGTCATGTGCATACATAGGTATGATCAATTCTAGTTTCTCTTTTAGGGAAAAAGATGGGGGAATTTGAGAGAGACCCAAAACTTCTCTTTGATATGTTGGTGTGACAGAATAATGAACAAGCTATGAAAATCTCCTCTCAGATTATCAACCACCAGCTTAGCTAGAAAACCCCCATCAACTGAGCAGTCAGGGTCCGCAGCCTGCTGGGGGGTGGTGCTAAATTCAGGAGTCCCAGTGCCTGAATGACATGCCACCACTTGCACCGCCAGAGGGAAAGCCAGATGACCTCATCCTCAGAGTGGGCAGCACAACACTGTAGCAGCAGTTTTGTGTGCACCCTACGATATCTTTAGCCCTGGACCTATATTTGCTTTTGTAACTTTCATGTCCCAGACAACTTGAGGACAAAAAAAAAAATGCCAATCTACAAATTTTTCTTATATAAGTACCAAAGAAGAAAGCAAATGAGTTTATGTGGTTTGTCTTTTAAAAAAGTTATTCCTGCCTGCTCTCTTCTGCCCTGGCCTGTCCCTGTCCTATCTCTCTGCAGTCACGGTGGGCCTTCTCGTTACCCCACTGTCACGGCGAGCGATCCACGAACTCACGTCCTGTGCACACCAAGGCACATGAGAATTCCAGAAAAAGGAAAATGTCAAACCCACCGCCTATCACGACGGATCCATGAAACTGATTCTCAACATATATTTTTTTGCTATCTCAAATTGTTTCTAAACGGTATTCATTTAAATAGCTGTGCAACTACTTAATATCACAGCCTTCCCTTTCTAGAATAAATGTCTCCAGGGCAGATGAGACGGCTTGGATTCTGAGGCTTTTGCAAAGTGCGACTTGTAGATTAGTAATACATTGTAGCCGAGGCACGCGGTAGTGGAGCCCTTAAGTTCGCTTCCAGATGACTTTGCCCGACGTGGGCGTGACAGAGCGTGGGGGTGAGGGTGAGCCCGGCTGGGAATTCCGGCTGGCCACTTCGGGTTCTTTAACGTGGAAACACTTCGTCGATCTCTGACTCACTAACAGACGCCACGTCACCCTTGAGGTATCTTAAGCCCTCGGCAGATCCTTCGGGATAGCACAGCGTTCCCGAATTACGTTGTCCCTTCTACACGCAACCCTCTGGGCGGTCGAGCTAGGGCCTATGTCACTTGAGAAGCCACTTGTTTCTGTTAAATGCTCTGCGGTCTCGGTCCAGGCCCAGCTCAGGAGAAAAGAAGGGCTGAGCGTGCTACACCGAAGGGCCCTCATTCTTCTTCTTCTTTTTTCTTTCAAATGTAGAATCGTGATCTCAAGTATTTTACTACTTCTAATGCATTTGATAGGAATGCCAGGCGTGCCGCATTACTAGAATATTTGTGCAGACGCATTCTGTGTTTATTATTTTCTGTCACGTAATCAACTTTACTAATTTAGGAATTAACAATAATTCTGTTGCTGGCATCTGTTTCAGGGAAAAAAAAAAAGGGCAAATGTTTTCCTGCTGAGCCAACTAAAACGATGTTTGCAGCATGACCTTCTTCCACGCAGTGACTTTTATTAGCAGGCACCTGCTGATGGGTTATTTTACCACACTGCTCTGGAAACACCCTAAAGACTTTCAAGAGGTCTAAATCTACTATGTTTTAAAATGCTCTTGATAAACAAAAATAAAGTTTTTGGTAAAGTTTCCACAACCCACCCCAACACTATTTTCCCTGTTTGCTTATTAATTTAAAAGAAATATTGTTAATGTTTATTTTTATCACCCATTTTTGTTAAGTACTGCTGACAGACACTCTGGTATAAGGTTAGCTGGTCATATCGCAAGTGTTTTAAATGTGACTATAAAACAGTTTCTACAGGAAATGTAAAAAAGTCTGTTCAGAGTAGCACAAGTCAATGTAAATAATGGAAATTTAGAATACTTGTTATCTTACTTTAAATACTTCCCCAGTAGGAAGAAAGAAAAGAAAAAAGGAGCTACTTCCAAATTATCAACAATATCAGTGTGAACAGAATGCCTTACATTTGAGGTTAAGATAGAGACTATTGTCACATGACTGTTTCACTTGTTTTAACTTGTTATTCAAGTTTGCGAACAGTACAAGCGTAATTTAGCACCTGAAACAAGGAAGTTCTAAATCGAAACTCAGTTGCTTGGTGCCACCGCTTAATTAATTCTGCCAGATCACACTGAAATTTTACAAAGTTTAAGGAAACCCAGTCTGAAACTTCACTAAGGGGAATCCATGCAAGCAGTGCACCCAAGAACTTAGTAACTGCATCACACTGTAACCTATTCCTTTACTTTGACAAATAGAGAAACGGATCTTTCCACTAATTTGATCAGATCCCCAGTGACTTCAGAGGGCAACATTTTCTTCAGAAGCACATCATAAATAAGTGGAACAAGCAATAAAATTACTTTCACTATGACAACAGCTCAGTGTTGGCAGTAACACCTTTCACAAAACAAGTTTTGAGAAAAAAAAAACAGTTTTGAATAAAACCAGTTTACTCTTGGAAATGATTTACTGGTATTTAGTTTGCAAAACTTTTAGACTCAGTGAAAACTCGCCGTCTAAACTTCCACTATAGGAGAAATAATAAAATGACTTTAATAGGCAATAAGATAAATAACTGAGAGCTGTTGTATATTTAAGGATAATTAAGTAAGAATAGTGTTAAGAGTGGTCTTATCGGCAGATTTTGGAGATTGGAGGCAAGAAATAGAAAATACAAGAAGCATCTGGACTTTTAATTTCTATTGCTCTTAATAAACCATACATGGTGTATCTTTGGCCAACTCTTTCCTAGTTACTCATCACAGTACACAAACTACAGTACCAAAAAATTACAGGTGACAAATCACAGCTCCGTGTTAACAACATGTTGTTGTCATTTCATGAGTTTTCAGAAAACCAGTAGTTCAGCAATTGGTGAAATTACCAGTCTAAATAAAATTCATGTTGTAAGTCAATTACAATCTGAATTCTACACCTTCTCTCGATTTTATTCTCTCTTGTTGTCAAATGTTATTTCCTTTAAACAATAATTAGCAAAGAGTTACTTATACTTTATGGTACAATAAACTTCCTTTACTGTCTTTCTCATGTATTTGAAGTGCAAATGGTGATTTCTCATGTAAAGTAAAAGCCTTTCATATTAAACAGAAAAGAGGTTTCCTGAGGATTTGAAGAACCTTCAGGATATGCACAAAATTTTATCTTCTTATTGAATATCTACCTTATCTACAAATAGTGATGATTGCATGTTAGAAAAACAGAGCTGCTAAGGTGAGATCTCAAGTATCCTTCCTTAAGAGCAGAGGAAAATACATTAGAATTTTACTTTTAATTATGCCCCACAAGTGAGACTGCCAATATAGGATTGCTCAAAGGAAATTATTATGATAGTTAACATTGATTTGAAAAAAAAAAAAAACTCTGTGATATGATTCCACTGAACAACATTTTCCATGTAAATGAACAACTATTGCTTAAGTATCAGCTTCAGAAAGCCATAGTAAGCCACAAATTATCTTTCTTAAAAGGAGAGTCCAAGAAAGAAAAAAGACATGAGTGGTGAACACAAAATCACCTGGGCCGTCTGTACCCACTGATGAAGGCAGATCGTCTGTGGAAGGTGAAAATGTAAATGACAACTCTGAGAGGTCAACCACAGATTTGCGGCTCAAACGAGAAAAAATAAGACAAGAGCATCCAACCCACTACTAGCCAACCTGCTCTCTAATTCTTGATTTTACTGAGGCACAGAATTAAAGGGAATTGTTAGAAAGACATTAAATATTTTTTTAGGCAAATTCTCCAAGTTTACTTTGCTAAAATATATAGACAACTACCCAAGTTTTAAAAATATTTAGGGTAGAGCCTTTGAGAAAAGAAAAACTAGAGAAACAGTGATGCCATGTTCCTTCATCTTTTGCCAGGAGGAATGGTGGCATACTGGCACAGTGATTTTTTAAAACACACAACAGAATCTATCAATAACTTCTGCCCTGTTTGGTAGTTCTAATGGTCAATGTTTTTGTCTTATTCTTTTATTTGTTACTCACATATCGAGCTGACATGACAAATATATATATATAGACATGGTTTGAAAGCTGTGCCCTGGGGTTGGACTGTATCATCCACTGCATTGGGAGAATGGGAACACACTGAAGATGATTGATCACATGGAAACACCCAATCTAGGCTGCTACTGTCAAGCTGAACCAGACCCAAAATATTTCAAGAAGACAAGAAATTGTAGCTTTTTAAAGATGTATAAGGTACTTAATTCAATAAAATTTCTTTGCATATTCAAGCAGTCTCTACTTATGATCACTGTCTAAAACTTTGTTAAACCTTTCTTGCTATCTACCTAAGGTTCACAATCAATTATTTTAATACACACAAGAACTCTGAAGATAGTAGTTGTTTAGATCTTTTGACATAAGTTTCACAGTAGTTTCAGGTACATAAATTCAATACAGATTTTGCATACTGACTAAGGTTCCTCTTTTTTTTCCTGAAAGGTCAGTGTAACCAGGGAATTTCTAAGATCGATTATGATTTTTTTTTTTACACTCACTAGAAGAGTGAGTCTTGAAGTTAGAAAGAAAATAGAACCATTAAAACCACATAATGAATATAATGCATGACAGAAATTTATGATTTTTCCTTGTAGTTCTTAAAGCAAGATTAATCTTTCTTCTGATTACTAAATTTCAGACTTGGGACTTAAAAAATGATGAAAGTAAATTTGCTAACTTGGCTAAAGTATTTGAAGTTATCATTTTTCTTCTAGAAAGCACCATGTAAATATTTTAAAAATTTAAATTAATCAAAATCAATAGATTAAATTATCTTAAAATTAATAGTAGCAATCTGAAATACAGTATTCAAAAAACTGTTATTAAATTATATAACTAAGGAGACATTCTCAGTTGCTTCTTTAAATTTATAAATGATCAGGTTATGTGCTATGATATTATGATTAGTTTACTTTTTAATCAGAGTTTGATCACATAAAAGTACTTTCACCAGTATATGTTAGTAAGAACTTTCCTTACAGTTGAGTACATGCTACATGTTGATAGATGTGTTTAGTAATCACTGTTAGAAGACAAACTACCTAGTTTCTGTCCTCATTACTTGTGGTTCAAACCCTCTTTATTGACCTGGTTCTTTCTGTACGGAAGCATGGAGCTGCCCAGAATGAAAAGGAAAATTTTTCCTTGAATATTCCTCTTTTCCTTGTTATCTTTATTGCTGTAGATGCTAATTCTGATCTACTAATTTGTCATAGACCAACCTTAAAGTCTTCTTTTAGTAGTTTTGTCATTTTCTGTGACCCTGTGCCCCACCCTCCACATAATACACACAAGCAATTTATATTCATTATGGAGGATTCTGGAGATAGCAATAAGTCAATCTTTGGCTTGCAAAGCAGAATATGAGCCACAGTAACACGTCATGATGATTGTTTGAACAGACATGCATCACTTGTGAGAAGAGAACAAAGAAGAGACCCCAGGTCAATCTGAGAGAAAAGAAAAAGAGTAAAATTATGCCCAATTGAAATTCACTTTTAAATTGAGACTAAAGAAGGAACAGAAATGATATATATGGAAAAGCTTAAAAAATGCATACTCCAAAGAAAAAAGCTACAGTATGTTTATATCACAGAAGCACCATGGGGGTTCCATGATGTGTTCAAACAACTCTTGGCCTTTGGCAAATCCTTTTCATCTCAATGAGGAAAACCCAAGCGCTGAAAAGTGTATTGGTCAAGGACAGCCCAGAGGCTATGGCCCACTGGCTCCAGTCGGAGCCCTAGTTTATGAATATCCTCTCAGATGCAAATCACTTACACTGTCACATTCCACACCACAATATAAACAATGTGAACTGCCAGAAAAAAAAGAAAAGATACTGTGCCTAAAGGGTACCAGATTAACTATCAAGAAACACCACACTGTGAGTGGTACGCAAATCAAAGTTCTCCAGCAAGGGAAGGAATATTCTGTCATGAAAATCTCTGCTGGTTTAAAATGCCTACTACGCAGCAGTAACTACTCTAAAACACTCAACTACAACGCATGTTTTATATAGAAATATGACAGCTGTGTTGATCACAGGTCAAAATAGAAACCATATGGAAATATTTTTAGTATAAGACTAAATTTACAGCAAGGAAGTCAATCTCAGAAAGGATTTAGGCTTTTCAAAATACTTCCGTTTTCAAAGATGTTCTTTTTAACAAAATTTCTTTTCCATGTTTGACTTTGAGTTGGGTCAGTACTCCAAAACAATCCAGTGGATCGACTGTACTGAACTCAATTTCCTGAGGTCCAGTAAACACGTACATATTTGAGTTTATAGTTTTATGAGTGACTCAACTAGCAGCCTATTTTTGATTCAAATTCCTCTGCAAGTCTATGACATTCACATGAAGTTAATCTAGAGTGGAACATCTTAACTTCACATAGCCTTTCATATGTACAGACTCTGAAATAAACGTGGTTTCGCATCTGCAAAATGAACTTAGTAACTCATATTTGAAAAACGTCACTCTTATATTAATCTTAACACTGAAAAAAAGCCCATGCTGGAAGGCATTTAAAACTTAATCTGTCCATTAACTATTTCTCTTTAGAAAGACAAAAATCCCTCCCTCTGCCTGGCCTTCTCTCCCTCTCTCCCTCTCTCCCCTCTTCCTCCCTCTCTCTCTTCTGTTGTTGCTATATTCCCCAGGCTGCTCTCAAATTCCTAGGCTCAAGTGGTTGCCTGGCAAGGAATAACTGAAACTAAACACAAGGGTCACTATGGCCTCTTTCTTTCCATTTAATGACAAATTGTTTCACCTAGGAGTTAGTAACTGAGTGATAGCTGTCTAAATGAGAGGACATGAAAAGTCACTTGATTTGATCTCTGTAAGAATCATTTTCCTCTCTTACATTCATATAGAAATCAGGAGTTTGATCACTATGACATATACTCATATATAATACTACTATTTTTGAGATCGTGTGATGAAAAAGCAAAAATAGCCACATTAATCCAGAAAACCCTGGAAAATTCAGAAGATATATTAAATGAATTAAGTTGTTAAGTCTAACGACTTAAAAATGAACAAGGGTGAGACCCATAAAATATAGAGATCAAGGAGATTATTAGTTTATAATCTGAGTGAAGAAAATGATTCAAAATTTAATTACATAAATGAAAACATTTCTATGCATTCAAAAGGAAATGAAATTACCAGAAATAAACTCCATATAGCATCACAAATACTAACAACATAATTTTATAATAGAGCATTTTTGCGATCTATCAAGCATAGTAAAAGCAATGCTGGAAAACCCCGAGTGACTGAAAGCTGAATATGCGTCAGCAACATGTCATCATTCACGGATAGCCAATATATTATTGGTATATTGACTGACAAAATGCCTAACAAAGCAAAATGAATGCCATTATATACATATATCTAATATATACAGATATATATATATATATATATATATAGTAAGTATGCTATACACTTATACACATAGCATATATTATGTACTGTGTGAGAATATATAAAATGTTAGCAGTATACAATAAGAAATTGGTTACATAACTGTGTTAGATGTCATTCCAATGTAGAATTTTTACTGGAAACCTTTGGAACCATCTAATTATCTACAGCATCGTTCTTTGAATTAAAGTTCAAATACATGTTTTAAAGATTAAAGAAATAGTGTTATTATGTATAAAAGCACTATTCAAGTCATCCAAACTAAAAACAACTGCATAGGGAAATTTTCCAGATTATTTAATAATATTATTTTCACAAAAGATTGAAAAATAACCTCTCCCTTTCTGACCTTGGATTTGTAACTGCAAGTAAAATAAAAGATCATTTATATATATTCAGTCTCTTGGCCATTAAAATATGGATATTGGCAATATCATTTAGAATCACTTGGGGTTTGAGTTTTGCTGATTCTGTATTCTAGATCACCTTACACATGCAATATTTGAATGGTCAAAAGATCTTTGCTTAATTTTCTTTACTTGATCTTAGCCAAAACTCCAAGAAGAAATGTGTGCTTAATTTGCTTAAACATCTTTAAGAATACCAACCTTATAACCTTCTAAAATGACTCAAACTTTTATCACAATGATGATAGAAAGAACTACTTGAAATATTCCCTTTTAAAAGTAAGTTTTTTCTTAAGAGTAACATATTTTCATGTATTTCATCATAATTAAATTAACCAACACTCATATTAATGCTGCTTCTTGGCAAACATGGAAAAGTGTATATATACTTAAGTAATATTATAATAAATATTTGTCACTGACTTTGGTTTTATCTATGGATTTTTATAATTATGAATCTTTTGTAAAATATGTAGTTCTTTTAAATAACATGTTATGAAAAATCTTTTCTTGAGTCATGCAGTTTAATTTTTTTTTTCTGAGACAGGGTCTCTCTTTGTAGTGCAGGCTGGCCCTGAGCTCACTATGTAGCCCAGGCAAGCCTTGAACTCAGCAATCCTCTTGCCTCTGCCTCCCAAGTACTGGGATTGCAGGCATGAGCCACCATGCCCAGCTATGCAGTTTAATTTTCATATATCTGAAAAACAGACACACAAACACTGTATCTAGATACTATATATGTACTCTAATCTTCACATATTTTCTCCTTCTTTGTATGTATATACACACACACTCATACATTTATACACAGAAAGACTATATACATATAATCAATATATACCTCATATGTATAATATAGTCTTTTGATTCAACTTTAAAAATTCTAAGATTTTTAAATATGAGTACAGTTTATTGATGAAAAGCTGAAGAAAAAATAAGTCACTCTCACTGTATAAAACTGTTAAACAACTATCTGAACTGAATTTTTATTCTCTTAAAAATCAACTTGGTGAAAAGGATAAGGAGAGGCTGGTGAGTCTTTCTTGTTACTTTTTCTGCCTTGTGTTTGCCGTGTTGTCTATCCTCCATGATGGTGGGATAAACAATTGCTTGCTATCTCAGCCAGTTAAATATAGACTGAAACACCTAGGAACTGTCAACCAAATAAACCTCTTCCCATTTAACTTTGAGTGTCAGATATTTTTGTCTCAGCAACAAGAGAAAAGAAGCTAACAGATACATTTGGTACCAGAGAAGTGGGGTTCTTGACGTGACATTACCTGGCCATGTGGCTCAAAAGATTCTGGAACTGTCTTGGGGGAAGGGACACAGTCCAGAAAGATCCAGAAATATTGGCTGCACAAGCAGCACTGGAACATCTTGGGCTGTTTGTATGAGAAATTCTGGTCAGAGCTCAGAAGACCAGAAGGCTAGAAAAGACCAAGTTTATGAACTTTCTTCTGGGAAGAAGGACTCCAGTGGCTGCTGGACTCCAGAAGACATGTCCTGTGGCTTGATAGAAAGTTTGTCTGCATTTTGTTTCTGTCCAGAGACTGTCTGAAACTGAGACAGAGGGACAGAGAACTAACTAATCTTGCAGAAGAAATTTCAAAGCAGTTTAATATTGAGGCAGTGACATGGCTACAGTTGGGAGCTTTTAGCCAGATCTATGTTGAGAATCAAGACAATAAAGCACAGAAAAATAATTGAAAACATTTGAGTTTGGCCAGAAAGATCTGGGCCCCAAAGATGGAGCAGAGGAGATCTTGATTACTGAGAAGAAACAGGAGCATAGAAAGGATGTCCTGAAGCCATCACAGGAAGTAGCAGGACTCCACTCCTTGCAGTCTCAGAGTTATAAAAATGAGTTTTTGCCCTGAGAAGAAGGGCCCAGAGCACCATGTTCTAGAAGGGCAGGAACATCACTGTGTTCTAGAATGGTAGGAGCATCGCCATGCTCTAGAATGGCAGGAGCATCGCCGTGTTCTAGAATGGCAGGAGCATCGCCGTGCTCCAGAATGGCAGGAGCATTGCCGTGCTCTAGAATGGCAGGAGCCGTGCCATGTTCTAGAATGGCAGGAGCAGCGCCGTGTTCTAGAATGGCAGGAGTATCATACCGTGTTCTAGAACGGCAGGAGTATCACACTGTGTTCTAGAATGGCAGGAGCATCGCCGTGTTCCAGAATGGAAACTGCCAAGGGAAGTTGTTCCAGAACGTCAGCAGTCTAAGGAGGCTGTTCCTTGGGATTTGGCTCCCAGGCACCGGACCCTAGAGCCAAGGGAGAAGGAAGCCTGGTTCTGGATGCTCTGGTTGGCAGCAGACCTTGGCATCATTCACATGGTGTTGGTTTTAGGTCCATGCAGAATGTAGGAATTGTGGGTTCAAGAAGGCTTCCGCTCAGACTTCAGAAGAAGGCCTGGGAGGCCAGGCAGTGCGTCCCTGAGAGGGAAGTGTGTGAAACCGTGAAAGGTGCACAAGTGCACAGGAACATAGATTGTCTGAGGAAAATGGCAACAAGGGAGCAGAACTTGATCAAGAGAGAAGCCAGAGGACCGACAACCACAAGGAATATATCAGGGGCATCAAGAAGCCCTTGGGAACTCACAACTTGCCACAGATCTCCAGGGATGCTGGAAGTGGAACTGTGCAATTTAACGTTTGCCTTACTGGATTTGGACTTACTTTGGTCCCTTCTTCGTTTCCCTTTGTTTGTAATTTTTGGAATGGAAATGTTTATTTTGTGTCTTTCAATGTTACAAGTTCCTTTTCATTTGTACGACTTGCAGCTAAAAGTTTGCCTTAGGGCCGGAGGGTTAGCTCAGTGGTTCTGGCGCCTGCCTCGCAAGCGCAGACCTGAGTTCAATGCCTGGTAACCACACATAATGCTGGGGGTGGACACGCCTACCAACAATCGACACCGCATACCACTATGCCGGACGTGGTGGCTCATGCCTGTAATCCCAGCACTTGGGAGGCAGAGACAGGAGGATTGCTGAGTTCCAGGCTTGCCTGGGCACCATAGTGAGCTCAGGGCCAGCCTGAACTACAACGCGAGACCCTGTCTCAAAAAGCAAAAAAAAAAAGTTTGCCTTAATCTCTGAGGAGACTTTGGACTTTTCAGCAATGCTGAACTGTCAGGACTTTGGTGACTCTTAGAGATGGACGGAATGCCTTTTGCATAAAGAAACGCACAGGAGTCTACGGGAGAGTCCGGGGTGGAATGTTAGGAATGGGTCTGGATGCTCCTGCAAAGTCTCATGTGGTCATGGGCTTGATCTAAAGTGTGCAACATTGGAATCAACTCGTGATGCAGTGCCAGGCTCAAGGGCCCTTGGATTAAAGGATCTCAGTGGTGCCCGCCCTCAGTAGCTGGAATAAGATAAAAAGTACAGGAATAAATATGATACAGAAAGAAAATAAAAGAGCATGTATAAAGGAGGTGAGGAGGTGTGGGTGGGTAGGGATATGAGTAAAAATGAGAATTAACTTGTGTCATATACTGGTACAAATTCCCCAGTGTTATACATGATTTTGAGATGTATATAAATTGTACCAATAAAGAATTCAATTTATAAAAAAAAGATAAAAAGTACAGAAAGAGGCTATTAAGTCTCCTTTGTTACCTTTGCTGCCTGTACGCACCACGATTCTCTCCTCTGTGATTCTTATTTGCCATCCAAGCCTCAGACCCAGCTGATTTTGAGCTGAAATCTCTAGGAACTGTCAGCCAAATAAACACCTTTCCCTCTAACTTCAGGCTTGAAGTGCTTTGCCTCAGCAAGGAGAGAAAAGTAACTAACATGACTCATCAACTGTGAGTTCTTAATCCAACTGCTTATCCTGACTCATACTAAACAGCAACTTACCCAGTGTCAAACTAGTTACAATCATATTAAAAATTAATTTTTACAATGCAGTGACAAAGTTAGACAAAAATTGCAGGGTCGGTGGAGGAAGGGGAAAATATGAGAATTAAATTGTGTCATAGGCTGGTACAAATTCTCAATAATGTGTGTGATCATGATTGCAAATATAATGTACCAATAAAGCTTCAAATTTTAAAAAAACAAGTATTATCAGTTGATCTTGATTGCAGTACTTTGGAAGGACTGCATATTCCAGCAATGTGATTATGTCCATCCTAAAGGGCATTTATTGTTGCTCTAAGTTTCTGTGAGTCAACAAACTTCACTAATCAACATAAGATATGAAACAATTTGTGCATTAACCACAGGGTTTTGGAGACATAAATCAAGAGATCTGAAACAGATACTTAAATGACACATCTCTGGGGAGTCTTGTCTTTGGTTTCATTTCATATAAATCATCCTTATCAGTATTCACACTTTCTATTCTACTGCAGAAGACTTTATGTTGAAATAGAATATTGCATGCATTAATGTATTAGTTTCAACAGTTCCATGAATAAAAGTGCCTTTAGGCACAACGTGTGAACAAACTTCCATCTCATCTTAAGTGAGAGGTGACACAAACACTACTTTTACACACTTGCAATGCCTTAGAATTCAACCTCTTGACTCAGTGGGAGCAATAGGCAGATATACAAGTAGGAAGATGCTAAGAAAACTCAAAGTTTTCTGGAAAACTCAAACGCAGCCCAGTTAAAAATATCTAAAACGCAGCAACAAATATAAAGCATATCAACTGTAGTACCAGTCCTCCAAGGTTTACTCTTAGTGGTTTTTTTTTGGACTCTTGTACGTAAATGACTACTGAAGAAAAATGAAAAAGTTTCTACAGGAAACAGAAGAAGCCCATGGATGAATTACTTAAAGCATCTGCAAGTTTTATGTTTGAAGATACCTGAGCCAGGTGTAGTGGTGGCTTCTCTTGACCTGATATTCAGGAGGCTGAGGCACCTGGGTTGTGTGAGCGCCAGAGCACGGGGCCAACCTGAGGGACATGGTGTGACTTTGTCTGAACAAAACCTACACAAAGTCACTGTTATGAACTCTGTATAATTCTAACTGAATCCTGACATACTGAAAATCCATTGTTTCAATCTTGTTCATACTTCATGTTTTGTTTTAGGTATTGAATTGAGAAAATATACTCCTGATACAAAATGCCTTTATTGTTACAAGACTAGTACTTACCACTTTTCCTACATAAAGCCTCCATATTCTTAAGAAGAATGATGAACTCTTAATCATTTTTCTATGTACAGTTTCTGGCCCTGAATATACTTGCAACAAATACACATAATTGTATATATGCATGGTCTCTATTTTAACGCAACTCTGTGTTACTGGATTTGGAATTCTATTCGTTTGTCTCTTCAAAGCAAAGGACTTTTTTTTTTGCCATATTTTTCCCTTAAATTTATGTTTAAGTAACAGAAATGTTAGGTTCATAATCACATCTGAGACTTAAGGTGCATTATCTCAGCCAACCTTGTGTCATGCTTTTAGGCCTCTTAGATACAGATGAGACTTAATTGTTCCTTAAATACATATAACATGTACACTTCTGTGACTTGCCCACTAGCCATTTAGCTCTCGTCACAGTATTTGCTATTCTAAATTCATCATTTTTACCATGGATTCCTATTACTTTTTTCCACACACACAAAAATGAAGATCAGTAGTGTGTATAAATTCTCAAATGTGTGTGATCACAACGTGGATATATAATGTGCCAATAAAGACATAATGTACCAATAAAGAGCAGGCAAAAATAAATGCATAAGCAATTCCGTTTTCCAAAAAGAAGCTGAATTAAAAGAATGAGAGTACAAACAAAACTCACGGCTGGCAGTAGGGTAAGCACTATGCCATAGGGAATCCTGACTATCTGGAGGTTCGGCCCAGGGTCCTGTCTGGCTTGGGACCCGTCCTTTCCCGTCACTTACCCTCTGACAGCATGAATGAGTCGCAGCGACGGGTAGGCAGTTCGCACTTGCAGTTTGTTCTTAAGGATTAGAGCGTTCACCCACTCCACGTGCTTCTCCCCTCCTTTGACCATGAACGCGGGGATCCAGAGGACGCTGTCATTCAGCATGGAAAGTCTATGCACAAACTTCTCTCTGTCACTCTCATTCCGAAAGCCTCCAAATGCTCTCTGCACGACGGACGGGTTCATGGTTATAAAATCTGATTTCATTCCCACATCGGCAGCAAACTCCACCACAGGGGCCAGATTGCACCTGCGGAGAGAAGAGGAAGATGTGGACAGATGAAAAATCGCTGTGCGAGATTCATGCATAAGTGGGACGTGAGCAGAAAGGGAGAATGAGGAACAAATGTGCTTTTTCACCAAGTGAAAAAATTTTAAAGATAATCTGCCCGGTGAAGTATGTTTTCAGTAAGTCACTATACATTAACGAATATTGCTTTCATGAAAGATATAATCTCCCAGGACAGGACTCATTTTGCTACTTGTATTCAACCTGCTGCTTAAAGTCATTCATAACAGTTACTTTCATACGTCCTCATGATGTAAATTCATAGCAAGTGAATTTATGGTGCTAAGTTCAGAAGGGCTCTGTCACCATATGAGCGGAGATCCAAAACAATATTCTATAAGTAAAACACTTTGGATTTGATATTCTAATCTGCAATGCCTGTCTTGTTTTATTCAAGTCTTTTCAACAAGTCTATGTACACACAAATAGATAATTTGGCTTTTGTATTTTCTAAGGTTGGGGACAGTACAATGCCTTATAGCATTTTCCACAAGCATATTTACAACTGCTTTCTGTGGGAGTACATGATGAAATAAGAAAAAAAATGAAGATATTCTAATTAATATGCCATCCTGAGATTTTGAACTCATAAGAAAAAGCTTCTACTATTGGATCAAACACCAAATGTCCCCGGTCCTTTTGACATTCTCAAGGTACCTACTGTCTTTGTTCAGCCACCTGCATCTCTAAAGGACACACAGCTAAAGAGAAACGGGATTGCTAAGCAGAGTCCCACCACTCGAACCACGAGGACTTGAAAAGAGCTTGAACTGGATTTTATTCTGGTAGTATGATTTCATTCTTTTCTCATAAGACAATATTGGAAAGTACCTTAAATTTATCTGTCATTTGTCATGCTTTGACTCTATACCATTAACCTTTGGATACTTACTCAAGAAAAAGCCTTTTCAAAAGTTTACAAGTTACAAGTTTTACTTTTAACTTGTAAAAAAAAGTAGATTTTAATCAAGTCATGAGTGGAAATTAAACTTTTAGCAAATAAGAATCACTCTTTTGGTAAAAGTCATTTGAATATTTTCAATCTATGCCTTTGTGAGAACACACAAATACACATGCATCCGACATGCATACACGCAAAAATAGAATGTCTGTTTATTTTTCTTTATCAGCTTGCTAAGGGAAATCATCTTTAATAGTTCTATTGCTCAGTACTTTTGAAACCTTCATTTCATATGAATATGAAAGGTCCTCGTATTCCTCTTGGTTGTACATTTTGATGCCTTAAATAAATTCTCAAACAGCTTACAATTTAATTAAAAATATGTCCTACTGTTAATAATACTGCCGTGTTTATCATTCCTTTTCTCTCTTAATTAGTATGTCTTATTATTTCCTAGATCTCTTAAAACATTTAGCTCTAAGAACTAATCTCTTTCATTTCACCCTGTTAAAGCAAATTCGGTTATTTAGTGAGATACTGAAAGGTAAAAAAAATATTGTTATAGATTAAAGATAACTATTTTCAAATTTCATGTCTATATACACTATCCTATCATAGATTATGCTTCTACTCTAGATTTAAAACAGAAACTGGAATATTTTTAATTTCCATCATGATAATAATATCAGAAATAGGACACTGAAAAAAAAAATTGCTATGTGTGCATTGATACTAGAGAGAACAGCCTAGTGGGACACTCATAGGATATGGACAACTTGATAATTACTAAAGTAATACAACGTGTATCACACAAAAATTAAAGCTATTCTAAATCTTAATCAAGCTGATAATATTATGAATTTTGGTACTGTGGCGAAAGCTGTTTCCTGAATATTACTATCATAGATGTATTTCTTTCTTCATGTAAAATGCAGATGGTGTTCATTAAATTACAGTTAACATGTCCCTACCAGCAAAAATGGCATACTACATATTTTTCCACTATAAGAAATCCTCAAAAACTGCTTTCAGAGAAATCTCACAGTAAAAAACTCCTTTGTCTTCATAACGTAAAAATAATCAGGAACAAAGCAGCTAAGGAGAGTAAAATTTATATTTTGCTGAACTATCTCTTCAATCATAACATTACTTATTTCATACTTTTAGTTATGTTTCTTTCTCACATATTTAAAACTTCTACTCCACGTCCTATGTTTTCCATACACGCTCATTTGGATACCTGTTTCTGACACATAATTATTACAATTATCTGGTCATGCATTTCTAGGAGTCAATAAAACTTAACAGCTAATTCTGAGGTTGAGGATGAGAACTATCCATTGGAAATCAAAAAAGAAGCTTCTAATGTATTTCTGGAGGACAGGGTTGATCCGGGAGGCAAAATAACATGGTTAGTGCAACTGAAGAATGGTGAATAAATATAACAGAAGCTGGATGTCAAGGGGCAATGAATTCCCAAGTAAAAATTTGTGGATTCAAGTGCAGCTCGAGCAGATTTCTTTGGGATGGTGGCTACAACACTGAAAATAAGACAGCAAGACACTTCGTAAAATATAACCTGCACATGTCCATTTTCTTGAAGGGCAATATGCGCACTGTTTTCACCGAATGAAGAACGAATACCGTGTTCACATGTGGCCAGTGAGTGACTCTGTGGAGGAGTCTGATAGTGAGTCGTATCATCAACTGAATGTCATTTGAGAAAAGGCAGAATAACCAACCAGCTGTGTTGTGCTCCGGAAGTTCAGGAAATTTATGAACCTCAGAGCACTGCCGACAGCGATACTGCTGATGGAGCAAGAACACAAACGCATTCTCAATCACAAAATTTGCATCTTTCTTTCAAAAAAGATCTCCTTAGAGGTTAAACATTCAAAAAGTAACAAGAATGTGTCTCAAGCATTTATGAAGCGATACTTGATTACTCATATTATTCTCTACCTCACAAAATAGAAGGGTGGGCAAATTGCAAATGGCAGATCGTTTCAAAGCCAAAACTGCTGAGTCCCAATGAGAATTTAATAGACTCCAAATCTGTCATTTTTACTCAAATTAATTTTTATGCTACTGAACTATTTTTTGACAAACCAAAAACGTGAAAACACAGGCACAAATTTAGATGTTACCCAAATTTCCTATTTGCTCTAAACTGCTCGGTTATCTATTTATTCGTGTTGATTTTCCATTGTGGATTAAACACCTGGACCTCTGAATTTTCTTCTGTGATCTCACAATGCCTATCATGAATTTTCAATTTTCTTCATAGGCTTAACTGAAGGTATTTTCAATCATTTCAAAGCTAATTTTAAAACTCATGGGGAAAGTCAGGTTTATTATGTGTGTGAATGCTGTGGGAATCACACAATATTAGACCAAGGATTATGTCCTAGATTTGCCACTGTCCTCTGCATCTGTCTTATATATCTCTGATCCTTTGCTGACAGCCTCTGTTGACAGCTCATAGACCAAAACAATGTCAGGGATTCACAGTCCTTTTCTTGGCTACTTAATTATTCAGGGTATCTTACAGCTTATGACCTATCCCAAATATAATCTTGACAGACATTACTAATAATACCAGTAAGCTGAAGCTTATTCTTTTAGCCATCTTTTTTTTTTCCCCATTGGATGGTACTATGTATTTTTGTGTTGAGGACAGAATTAGCCTATTATGACACTGAGGTGAAATTGTTCCCTGGTGGTTGGAGGCTGTTACATTCGTACACATACAACACAGATTCATTAAAAGAAAACGACCTTGAGTAGGTTACAGAAGACTCCTCCCACTTCGGTTAATGTTCAGAAACTTCCAGATTCATAATCTCCACCCTTTTACTCCCTTTTCCACGGGATCTTCCCCATACTAAGACTGGAATCCTTAAGGCATATTCATCAGCACCAGAGGAATCACATTTGCCAATGCAGTGAGATATAAGAAAAAGTCTCTTGTACCTTTGGCTCTAGAGAAAGACAGTGATTCTATCTCCACCCTTCTTGTTTCTCAGTTTGAAGAACAAAGGAAAAGAAAGAATGTTTCACCTGACTACGATTTGTTTTTGTTTTTATTGGCTTTGTTGTTACTCTCTCAGAATTGCTAGGAGGAGCTGGAATATGCAAATTCCTCTCTGAGGTGAAGGTAACAGAGGCCAAATGGACCAGAAACTGGATCATTTTTGCTTAAGGTCAGGAGTGGTTTTACCTCTGCGTCTAGATGATTAAGAGACATTTCTAATGGCATTTCATGCAGTTTATAAAACAAAAAGCACAGTCTAGTTTAGAATGACTTTGGTATGATTTTAAATGCTACTGTTGATACATATGATTTCTTTCAGAAATGTCTTTACATTCATCGTTCACACAAACCTTCCTGTAGAAGAAATAGTACAATACTATTTAGCCTGACATTTTAATCTTACATATATTTTATAAGACCAGGCAGCCATAAATTTCACTGTCAATCATTAAACAAAGAGTTTTAAATCATTAAACCATCATTAAACAGTTTTAAATGTCTACAATATTACTACCATATCTATACCTCAGATGGAAACCTCTATACCTTAGATACAATTGTAGCATAATATTTATACTACAGATCTTCGGAAGGATAGGATTTCCAAAATATTAGTGAAGAGGGTTGAGTAACCACTTGATAAGACTTTTGGATGTTAGAAGCCCAAGGGTATAAATAGATTTGCCTCTGGTAGGCTATCATGTGGTAAACAAACTATAAGAAATACTGGTGAAAAATTATATAGAAGGTTAGCATTTTTAGCATAGTAAATTCCCCTACAAAATACAAACGCACAGCTTAAATGTTATGCTTGCTGTTAAGATAGCAATTGATACAATCTTCACCTTGATATAAATAAATACAAGCAACTTACAATGAGCTAACTAAATTGAAGAAAACATTTTTTTCACAATCCCAGATTTGTTTCTATTACCGGCAAGGGTGAGAAGAACAGTGTCATAATTTCTAGGAAAATCCAGAGAATTAAAAAAAAAAAAAAAAAACCCTTCAACTCTGTCTAGGGAACAGAGATCAGAATATTTAAGAATATGTCACACCATGTCATGTCTACATTTTATTCAAAGCTGCATGGAATTCTGGCTCTAATTTATTATAATTATAATACAAAATTGTTAGATTTGGCCAAGGGAAAAAAAAAATGGTGCGAGAAGACTGCCCAGGAATATATTCTTTATTTATTACATATTTCTCTGTGTTGTATTTATATTGTGTGTCCATTTTAAAACAGTGATATACATCTAACATTTATCCAAGTTTGGGTTACATTTTATTTTTTAAAATTTTAAATGTACATTTTAAAAAATAAAATACATTCAGTTTCATATTTATAATCAGTAGCAATAGCCATCTCTAGCAATAGCTATCAGTGGATGGAAGTTCACATCCGAATGTGCCCATCTCAAGTTAAGTAACTAAAACTCTCAAGGGGGGCTGTGATTTGTTTTTTTTTTTTTACTTTCCTGGGGTATAATTAACAAATAAAATATTTTACATTAATTTTTTACTGTAAATAAGGCTGCACTGATTGGAATGCTGTTGAGTAAATAAAATGAAATAAAATTTTCTCCCAAAATTCCTTTCTCTGAGTTAATAATGTACCCTAGAGTATGCTAAGTTCTTTTGCACCATGCTTTCTTCTTTTTATACAACCTGTTGTGATTATAGATCTTTTGAAATATATACAGGTTAATGAAAAGTCATGTCAAGTAGGGAGATTATTTTGAGGAGCAGTATTAGGAAGCTTAAGTGTTCTTTACAACACAGCAAACCATTTGTGCTAGAATTTAAGTTCTGTCACTAAGAAATTGGGGCCTGAGTGGCTAAAGGGGTCAAGCTGAAAATATCTTGATGAACAAATGAAACTAGTTTGACTCCAGAAGAAGTATGGGAATTTTAAAAGTCCATAGTATGGCCAATTATATTTTTAAAATACATAACTGAAGTATCCAGAAGGTTAAGACCATCCAAATAAATGTCATTCTCTATTTGCTGTACAAACAAAATTTATTATAAACATAAGAAGAAAAGCACTAGCTCCATTTTAGAGCCCTTATTATGCACTAAGTACCCTTCTAATTGTAACATTGCATGTAACTCTCACCCTAAGCCCATGAGACAGCATTACTGTATATTGCCATTGTTGAAAATATAGAGTTACAAGTAAATTGCCCATATTACAAAACCGTAAGAAATAGTGACAGATTTTAAACCTTTGCTCTTAAACATGGTCTATTTTTTTAATCCCTAGGAATAGAGAGGGAACCACAAAGCAAAAAAATAAAGGAAGAATATTTGGTCATAAATACAGTTGCATGTGAAGGTACAATTGAAATATGTGTTTTTCTTTCTCTTCTGGGGATGTATTTATTAAAAATGTACATATCATAAATGTTATTGCTGGAAGGCAAAATCTTTTAGAAGATAGTTCAAAAATAATAATATACTGAAAAAATCTCTCAAACTACCAGGAGAATACTGGAAGAACATTTATTTTTAATAAATTCAAAGGTACTATAGTATGATACACAAATATATTCTTTAATACAAAGCAGAGAGCACTAAAATTCTTTTTTCTAAATTTTCAGTTGAGGACAAAAGAAAAAGCGCACTATTTCTTATGCTAAATTACTAAATCCGCCACACTGGGGGTAAAAGTCTGGGCAACAGGAAAGAAAAATCATTGTCACTGTTTCATTGTAAATTCCCTTTTTCAAATCAAGCTCAAAATTCACACTTAGCAGCTTCGTCCTTGGAGCCTATTTAATTTTGAGTGGTGTTACCAGTTACAAGCCAGTGCTTGTTTTTCAACAAAGGACAGAAATAAAAGAAGACAAGGTGAAAAGAGACACAGGAAAAGAAGTGAAAAGAGAAACAGGACATCACAATGACGAAGGTTCACAAATATTCGAAGTAGAGTCAAACGGCCCCCATGTAGCAGAGCAGACTCTGGACACTAAGCAGTGCCCACAACACAGAGCTTTCCCTGCTGTTCTCTACGTGGGATTTGACAACATATTGATAAATGACCACAGTCAATTCTGAAATGGCAACAGAAAGTCCCATTACTTCCCCGAGCTAGTCTGTCTGGTTCATTCCCGTTTGACCCCTGTAAATGACCCAGAACAAGAGCTCACTAATTACAAGAATTAAAACCAGCACTATCTGTTAGAATTAATATCTTTCAACTATTTTGTCAAGTTTTTGTCAAGTTTTACTCTAAAAAACATTCTGTCACTAAAATCTTTCTTAATCTAATTTGGCTTCCCTTGATATTTGTCTTCAATGACATCTATTTTCTTCTTTTTCTATTCTTATCTATTGTGGTTTCTTCTCCCAATAGCCAGAAAGCAGCTATGATTCAGAACTATGATTAGAAAGAATTATTTGTTGGAAAGTTACGTGGGGAAGAAAACCTCACAAGATCACAGATCCCTAACAATCTGCTGGGTCCCTGACAATGCCCCAGTGTCTGCTGGGGTATTATTGGACATTGCTGTCTTTGAACCTCTCACTACTTAAGACGACTAGAAACATTCAGTTAGACTACTTCTGGATGTAGTCTTATTCCTTCATTCCCAGGAAAGGAAGATGAACATATATATCTATTCTATTTTCATTAGTAGTGGACACAGGATTCCTTCCCACATTTATAGATTCTGCTCAAATAACCAGCAGAGTCAGCCAAAAGAGCAAGACATAGTCAATTGAACACTTCTTATCAATTTTTTTGCTGGCATTTTCTAGAGCTTTGATGTCAGCCATCATCTCTGAGTCCACATACTGCCTCTTAAAGGAACTCATTATGGTGTGCTTCCAATTCATGTGGCTAAGAAAATCTTCATTCCCATGAGATTGAATCATTTATACTCAAATAGATGTACCTTCAAGACATACTCATAAGTGAAATAAATAGGTCATAGATGTGCATATATCATATATTTTCTCTGATATGAGAAACTGAAGCTATAAATGTGTTCTAGAATGCATAATTGATATTGTGAAATAGTAAATATTCAAAGGGTCATGGGGCTTAGGGGTAAATAATGAAGAAAGAAAAAAATTGATGGTAAGAAAAATGGAAACAGTGCTTGTATATATGGGGTGGAAGGGGGTAGGGTGGGTAGAGGAGGGGGAAAGTTAGAATTGAGTTGTGTCATATACTGGTACAAATTCTCAGTGCAGAGTGTAATGGTGATGTGTATATATGATGTACCAATAAAATGTTAAAAAAGAAAGGAAGAAAATCTTCCTTCCTCACTCTCCTCTCCTTGCTGAGCTCTAGTCACTGAACTTTCCGACGACACTAAATCAGCACGGTCAAGTTAGAAATCACTATCTGTCAGGTCCTCCTTTCTCTTAATCAACAGTTCCTTTTTTATTGCCTAACAAGTGTCCTCATCACTTCTGCTGTCACCAAAACAAAAACATCTGAGATAGCTCTCACACTTCTCCTTTCTTATTTTCTGTATTTTCCGTGTTCTCAAGCTCAGCCTCTTGTACTCTTTACATATCATCTAAATATGACCAGTTTTACTTAATCTCAGTGTCACTACTCAATTTGAATTATGTATCACTTGGACCTTTGTTAGCTTTTAAGTAGTCTTTTAACATCTAATCGCACACCGCTCTAACCAGCCATCCAGTTTCTCTGTTCGGGATCTCTCGGGCCCATCAGGCCTCAGGAAAATGAAATTTATTATTTGATATTTCAGAAGCGACAGCAGTCTGCTATGGGAATCATGGTTGTTCCTTAAGGTTCAGTATCTATAAGCATGTGGACTGTTCTGTCCTTCAAAGCTCCTAATTTTACTACTGTTTTTGTCAGATGCTGTCTTGTCTTTGTTGAGACAATAGCAGCCCCATGATTTTTTTTTTTAACTCTGTCACTGAATTTATCACAGTGTCTAATAATTATATAGTTATGTCAGGTGTCTCCACCAAAGTGTGGGATCCTGGTTCATGCTTACTTCTCTTCTTCATCCCAGGCTACCAGTTCAAGGTGCCATAAATAGACTAATGTAGTCAATAAAATATTGTCAAAAAGAGTAGAAATAAAGCTGAACATACTTCTTCATGACCAGCCATATACTCTTCACATTTATATACAATATGTACACTTTCTGTCAGAGGGCAAACTAAAATACCCACATATTTTTGCCCACATATTCCTCAATTAACAGAAGCTTATGACGACTAATGTAAACAAACAATCAAAGCTGCCATTTGGATTTGGACCTTCAGCTGTCAATCTGAGTCAGGTGCTAAATCTCACTCTCAATACAACTTCGGTTATTTTGATTGTAATATGTTGGTTCTATTACAAACATTAAAGAATTTCATTGGAACACTGTTGTAAAATGTTTTGGGAGAGAAGCCAAAGAAAAATATAATGTACTAAAACTGTGCATCAGATTGACAGGCAGTTTTGAACTCTCCGTAAATTTGTGCTAACTAAAACCCGGCAGAAATTGAACTGGGGTGTAGTTTAGTGGGAGAGTGCCTGGCTATATCACACAGGAGACCTTGGGTCTGAAGCTGACCTGTGCAAAAAGAAATTAATTAATTATGTCAAAATTGAAAGGAAAATCTTTGACACTGGAATTATTTATGTTTAAGCAAGAAATAGGATCTGCTGTGTTGGCATACTCCTTTTTTGTAATCAGCGTTCTCTAAAAATAGATCCAAGATTTTTCAGGACAATTAAGGACCCCAAAGAAATGCTAAGGTGCACGTGCTTTACATTCTGATGTTTAGAAAAACACCCCCATCTTAATAGGTTCACTAGAAGGGTTGCTAAGTATGAAAAGATATTATACTATTTAGATTTCCACAGATAGCTAGGCTGACCCCTCCTCTGGATTTTACTTAAGTTATGAGTTTAAAGTTGAGTTTTTAAAATATAAAATCACAAAGGCTCATTCTGTATTCTGAACAATGCCAAAAGTCAATTGTTAAGATATGTTTAGCAGTCTGTTGTACAGTAAAATTGGTGAAGATATGAAAATAAGTCTCATCAGATATTGAAAGAGTAAACAAAAATGTCTTTATATAAAGATTAAAGCATTCCAAATTAAGCATTCCAAATATTCCTAGTTTTCTTAAATTGCAGAAGATCATCTATGAGAATCTCAGGAGCTAAAATCTTGTAAAGGCAAAGCATGTATTAAGAAAACAAATGCTTGAAACCCTTTTGAATGCTAATAATCTCAAATATAGGCAGTAAAAATCTTGAAAAGTATATGCGGAAGTACTTTGCTATGATGCTGTGCGGGAAGAATGCAGGCAAAGAATCCCATACAATGTAACATGTTTCTGTAAAGGGAATTACTTTCCCTTCCTTACCAGAAACACCGTAGCATTTTATTTTATTCATTTTTATAACGCAAAGCTTCTGTCTCGCTGTCAACAATGATTCATATCCTATCTCTATTATTACTGTCATTGTGTCATGTCGGTTACTATTCTTGGCACATCTGTTTCTTTCTCTAAAGTATAAAATCTTCATATAATCTGCCATTAATTTGTCTTTATTTTCCCTAATACCTTGTAAAATTGCTCCAAATCTGGAACCTCGTGATCACTCGCTAATTTTCCATTTAACAAATACTTACTGAATGAATATGGTAACAAAATGAATGGAATTGCTACTTCCAGTTCAAAATACAAAATACATAGATTTTGTTCCTATTTTTATGACGAACAATATTCAGAAGCAAATTATTATACAAAATGTGATAAAGTACTCAAAAATGACTACAGTGGGGCCGGAGGGTTAGCTCAGTGGTTCTGGCGCCGGCCTCGCAAGCGCAAGGTCCTGAGCTCGATCCCCGGTAACCGCATACAATGTTGGCCGTGGTGACTCACATCCACCAGCCATCAACACCACATACCACAGTGCCGGGCATGGTGGCTCACGCCTGTAATCCCAGCACTCGGGAGGCAGAGACAGGAGGATTGCTGAGTTCGAGGCTTGCCTGGGCTACATAGTGAGCTCAGAGCCAGCCTGAACCGCAAAGCAAGACCTTGTCTAAAAAAAAAAAAAGAAAAAAAAAAAAAACTACAGTGTTCTAATTTTGAATCGTTTCCTAAAAACATATGAACTCTTATTATAGTTTAACTTTCTTTTTTAGAAATTCAATGATGCTTTCGTCTCATGACAGATTCGCTTAGACTTACCATCTATATGTTATCTCTCAAAACAACGCAACAGAATCAAAACAGCAGCAACAATAACACCTGCATCTGTGAGAAAATATCTAAAAGCACAGCTCCCAAATCTCACAAGGTAAATGTCTGCATATTTTTAAAAAGACATGCTCAGCATCGGATAATATTGGAGCTGAAATACAAACTTAGTTCTCCTTATTCCCAGAATAATGTCACACTACCCATGTATCCTCTTCAGATTTTCAAACTAAACTTTTATATTAAAACTTTTTGCTCTTATTTACAGTTACCAGTAGTTACCACAAGGATAAGTTTCTAGACTCACACAAATTAATAATACACGATTACACAAACAACAGAAGGTACTCTATCAAAATAGAAGAAAATTTCCAAACATAAAGTGTCTTTAAAAGATTATCACTGTAGTCAGGTATGGGGGCTCACGCCTGTCATCCCAGCATTCGGGAGGCAGAGGCAGGAAGATTGCTGAGTTCGAGGCCTGCCTGGGCTACACAGTGAGCTCAGAGCCAGCCTGAACTACAAAGCGAGACCCTGTCTCAAAAACAAAGAAACAAACAGAAAAAAAAATAATCACTGTTAACATTTGATACCACAATGAATGCACGCACGGGGTGTGTGTGTGTGTGTGTGTGTGTGTGTGTGTGTGTGTGTGCACGTGCGCGCCTCTGTGTAAGACTCCAGTAAGGGTATAAGTCAAATATTGAAGCCTGCTTTTGTACTACAAGAATTCTGCTAATTGCCAGTGAAGCAAATATGGGAAGTGGGGGTTGTTATCTCTCAGAAAAATTTCAGGGTCTTTTCTCCGTAAATGTGCTAAATGATATTGCTGTGAAACAACTTCCCGTTCTTGTAGCTCACTGGTTCTTCTTTATACGGTGGACACTGTGTCACTTGTCACGGCCCTAACCTCATCACATACACAAGCATCAAGATGACTCATTAAAATTAGGCTTCTTTTTCTTTGACCGGGCTCTGATGCGCTTCTCCTGATTTTACACTTTGTACCTGCCGGTGTTCCTCAGAAATAGCAGCTGTCCTTCTTCTGGTTCAGGAGAAACAAAAAGCCAGGTCAAAAGGCCCAGCATTAGGGAGAAAGTATTTCCATAACTGCACTGATGAGGGTGAATTTATTCCTAAGATATGGCAATTAGAAGGAACATAATTCAAACAACAATGAAAGCTGACAGGATTTATTCTTAAAGGTCTCTGCTAAATCCTAAGAAAATACAGTCATAAAGTTTCAGACCAAGAAAGGAATTTATGAGGCCATTGAGTTCAACTGCCTCATTTGACAGATCAGGTCATGAAATTGAAACTCAAAATGGTTTACGTTATTTGCTCAAAATCACACTATATTAAGCTGCAGTTCCAGAAGAGAGGCCCACGTTTCTTAACTCCCAAATAACTACTGTTTCAATGATACTGCATGGAACAGTCTGACAATTTAATTTCAAATATCGGCATCTTCCAAGTGAAAAAATCATAGGTATTATTTTCACACTATGAATATACTACAATGCTAAGGCATCGGAAAGAACATTGGAACTTATTGAAAAACTGCAAAATTTGTGGTAGGGTGCTAGTAGACATTTTCACAGTATCTCATTTTATTTTCACCCATATGGAAAAAATAAAGAAGACAGACACTATTTTCCTTGTCTGAAAGGAATGTGGAATTTAGCGAAGTTAATCATCTAGGCTTGAAAGCTTAGTAAATACCACACCTAGAACTTGACTATCTAATTTAAATGTCTATGTCTCTTCGTTAAGATGTAAAGTCCCTTGAGAGTCAAGAGTTCCCTGCTTACTCATGTTTAGGATACTTTGATGTATCTTGGTGAATATAAGCACATTATGCAAGAAAACAGTTTTCCCATTGTATTCTGGAGAAACTGTTTGGCATTACAGCACTGATCTTGTGGTTTTTAACTTTGTGTTCCTTTGCTAACCTATATTTGAAGAATTCCCAATACCTTCCTAAAATATTAAAGTGGCACTCACATTTCTGCTTTTCATCAAAATTTGGAAAATACTCTAAAATATGCCTTAAGTGTCTCTTTCAGGTTTCAGAGTAAAAACATACAAACCTCTCAGTCTAGAAAGCCCTCAACTACAAACTTACAAACTTCTCAATCTAGAAGGATCCTGTTATTTACCAGTAGAAGACATAATTGTATTTACTCATATTTGAAAATAAAATATTTGTTTTTCAATTGGAGAAAAGAAAGTTATGTTTTTATCGTCATTCTGGATACACTCGGAGAAATCACTCAAATTCTTTGTTCTGGGAAAAATCATATTTTGCTTCCCAAAGCCTATCTACCCGAGAGGAATCGCACTGAACTGTGGACTCTTTGAAACCCTCTGTTTGATATCTATCATACAAATTGCATTAATTCTCTGGGATTGTGTTCAACATTACAAGTTGTCCATCCTTAATTCAAAAATTCAAAAGTAAGATATTCTAAAATCTGAAAGATTCTCAGGGCAATATGATGCCACAAGTGTAATCAATCATAGTCAAAATGTAGCTATGCTAAAAAATACTGTGTAACATTAACTTCAAGGCCTTATGTAAAATGTATGTAAAGTGTAAATGTATGTGAAATATAAATGAATTCCATGCTTCGACTTGGGTTCCACTTTCAAAATATCATCTTAGGTGTGCGCAAATATTCCAAAATCTGAAAAAGACCAAATTCAGAAAATTCCTTGCTTATTCCAAGCATTTTGGATATTAAACCAGTACCAGCTTTATCTCTCTCCCATCAATCAGTCTGTTATCCAAAACTTTAGGGAAATTCCAAATTGATCACAACATTCTTCTATTGAGTGACTTCTCAAGAGTATAGAGAAGTCCCACTCAAGTCTTACTGAAGAACAATGGGCCCTATGGTATCTAAGTCTCCTTCTCAAACCTTATTTGTTTCCACCTAGCCTTACCCTCTTCTAGTCCTGCATTGGAAACTATTCTTCGCATCCACAGATAGCAAAAACACACTTGTTCCTATGTCTAGGTCCCTTTGCACATCGTAAGTAAAATTTAGATTGTGTCTCCCTCAATTTCTCTCCTTTCTACATTTATCTTCTCAGTCTTTACAGCTCATCCTGGTGTTTCTTTTTCTTCTTCTTCTTCTTCTTTTTTTTTTTTTTTCTTTTCTGTATTGGGGATTGAACTCCAGTCCTTGTGCTTCCAAGGTAGGCATGGTATCACTTGAGCTAAATACCCAGCCCTGGTGTTGCTTTTTCTACAGTATCATCCTTGACTCTAGTAAGGTCACATCTCCTCTCTGCCTCATCACCAGTGTGAGTTCCTCTGATAAACAATTCGTGCTGTTAGCACATTAGCCTCTTCCATCTAGACTCCACTGTGACCACCTCTACCATGGAGACAGAACTGGATCACCACATTGAGTATCTTGGTGAATAAAGATGAATATTAAGAGAACTCAAAACAATAGGTAGTGAAAATTTGTTTCATTTGGCTTTGAGCATATTTGACAATAATCTGTTTATAAGGGAGTCCAGTAGTTGAAAAACAGCAAACACTTTAACATCAAAACCAAGAACAGACCTCACTCAAGTCTTAATGCTCACTTCATATCAGAGAAAAATACTCTCTAAGGTTCTACAGTCACTCATTATGAATCACACCACCAAAGATGTGCTTTGCACTATCTACCATGGCCTGAATGTCATCATTTTTACCTCATCTGTTGTTTCTTGAGATCACCTGTTGTTTCATATCATGTAGCTCTTCATTATTGAGGTTTTCTCATTTATGAATATATACTTTTGTACACTTCTGAACATATCCCTGTTCTATTTATGCCAAAACTATAAAATTCAAAGCAAAACAAGCTGATTAATGACCTAACACACCCCGACTTTCCTTCCTGGACTGTTAACAAAGTATCTTGAAAATTCTAATGTTGTGTAATCTTTCTCTGTCATCCTACATTCAGCATAACTTGACACTTCCCCTTACAGTTCTTTATTGCCAGCCAAACAGTGGAGTGGCTCTGAGCTTGGTCATTTCCTGAGGCCATGAAAACCATGTGTCTTTCTTTGTATTTACTTGTTCTACTGACTCAGATTCTTCTTCTCTACCTACTGAGTGGCTAATAATTCAGTTGTACAAATATTTATTTAATGTGTATTTTCTTGTATATTATAACCATGCTTTTATACTTAAATGCAACTAGAAAGATTGAATAAAGGAATATGACTAATTTCTATAGTTTTCAACTTGAATTTACAAAAGTTTTCTCAATTTATAATTTTGGATGCATTTCACCAAAGTATCAATAACCAGGGAAATTTGTACTGCATATTAAAAGTTTTTAGTCATTCTTGGATGAAAATTAATATATTTATAATCTCTATTTCTGGAAATTAGTACATAATTCCTTAAAACTTAAGAACAGTCTTAGTCATTATCATTTCTATTTTTGTGTCTGAAGAACAATAATTAGAAAAAATAATTGTTGGATATTACATCACAATCTAATAATTTCATATTTAGTTTTGAGTTAAATTTTGCTAAAGAAAACCAATAATTATAAAATTTAAATTGAAGCTTATATATACGATATGAATTTTACAATTAAAATCAGGAGACAAAACTACAAATACGTTTAAAAACTTATATAACTGTTGGGTTTGTAACCGCAGTATTTGGGAGGCAGAAGCAGGAGAATCACTGTGAGTTCAAGGCCAGCTTGAGCTGGGAGGGTAATTCAGGAACAGCCTGAATTTCATAGTGAGACCCTGTTTCCCAAAAGAGAACAAACGAAACTTTTAGAAAATTTCATAGATGATTATTAGGAATAAAATATTAGAAAAAAATAAGAGAGAAAAACATAGTACCATATATACAATGTTACTATCCCTAAAATATAAAGTTGTTACTGACATTAATAACTTCAAAATCCTCCTCATGCTCTAGGCTTCTCTATTATAAACTTAGTTATCTATTATTTGCTATTTGAGATAAAAAATATCTACTCTCTGAAAGTATGAGTGGAAAAATTAGATAATCTTAATGAAACTGGTAAACATTTACCTTCATGTTTGTAATAAAAGTGGGGAAGATGGAAGCAGAGGGATAAGAGTACATTCTTTGGCCTCTCTCATTATCAGTTCTAATTATTAAAGGTAAAAATCTCTTTACCAAATAAGTGTTGTTGTTTTCTTTCCTAAAAGTTAGCAGTCATGAAAGGTCAAGGCTATGACCAAATTTGTCATAAACTAACCCACAGGGGAAAGCACAAGGTTGACTGAGTTACAGAAATACTTTGCTCTGGCCAATAGAGTCAACTGCTCTAAGTGTTTCTTTTCTGAAACATGCCATTCTTCCCCTTAGGAACATAACAAACATAACAAAGTGATACATTTTTATCATATTACCTTAGATTCCACTAGATTGCATAACTTGGTTGCATTTCTTAATTCATGTACTCTGATTTTCTGATTACTCTTATCTATCTGAGCAGTGGCCTTTGCTTACTTTTTCATATCCAGCTATCTCACATGTCACTCACACTCAGCTAGATTCACTTACAAGGATTGTAAGGTTAAATTAGGTTAAATTTGGCTCTATTCTCTTTTCCAAAAATTCTATGTGTACTGTAGGTGTGGGTTTACCTATTTTAATAAAGCTACTGTAGAAATCGCAATGCCTTCTGTCTGAAGGTGAGTATTATTCAACATCTTATAAAGAAGAACAAATGTGTTACTTCTTTGAACACTTGTATGAAGTCCAGATATATAAGCTGCTACTGTGTGTTTTGGTTGGTACTTGGAAAGATGTTGGTTCATGACAATATAATAATCCTTCAAAATTATCAATTCTGTCCTCCTAAAGTGTATTATATGTGCTATATAAAGATTAGTAATGTATTCAGACTCATGCTAGAATAATCTGCAAGACTTTCGATTAAATTGTAAGTCTGAGTAGCCTCATTCAGTACTGGAATATTAACTGATTTTCTTTATCAACTGTTTTAGAATCCATCTGCATAATCTGAAATAGGAGCACTCACTACAGACGAGTGTTTTAAATTTGCCATGACTTCAAAGACTCTGAGACCAGTGATGTCCTCTGAGTCCTTCCAGAGGGAAGGTGGGGATATTCAGTTCCGTAATCGGCCTCTGCTCATGACTGTCCCCTGGTTCATACAGTGTGACTATATTGATAAAACTGTATGGATACGAACGGAACAAGTTAACAATGTTTTTGATAAAGGAAGTTAATACTTATCTCTAGTTTTAACTAACTGCAAGAATGAGTTTTGGTTGTTACAATTTTAGTTAATGTGGAAATAAGGTAAGAGATAAATTTTGTGAAATTTTTTCTTGGAGGTTTTCAAATTTCCAGATATTATGTGTACTCATGATAAAATAGCATTTCGGTCTTCTACAGCTTTAACAATAGACAACTTTCCTTTTATTCTGTCTGCACACATTGTTGCTACTAATGTTAGAAAGGTAGCCCTAGTCCGCCAAATATTTGGAACTTCTCTTTTATTAGTTAATAAAAAGATTGTATGGTATTTTATAGCTTCTGTATTTAGCAGAATCAGAGACAAGAACTGTTTTAAAAGAAAGGAAAACAAGACATTATACTTGAAAAAAAAAAAGAGAATTTTGTTGATGAAATTGTATGTGTTGTTGAATTCTTTTTTTTTTTTTTTTGAGACAAGGTCTCGCTTTGTAGTTCAGGCTGGCCCTGAACTCATTATGTAGTCCAGGCAAGCCGCCGCAAACTCAGCAATCCTCCTGTCTCTGCCTCCTGAGTACTGGGATAACAGGCATGAGCCACCATGCCTGGCACTGTGGTGTGTGGTGTTGATTGCTGGTGGGCGTGAGTCTCCACACCCAGCATTGTATGTGGTTACCGGGATTGAACTCAGGACCTTGCGCTTGTGAGGCAGGCGCCAGAACCACTGAGCTAAATCTCCGGCCCTTTTGTTGAATTCTTTTGTATGGGACAAGGTCTCTCTCTGCTCTGTCTGTGAAGGAACTCAGATTTCTCTGTAGTTTCAAGAAGTATATTCAGGGCATTCAAATTACCAATCAGTCTTTGAAGAAACAGATCTGACAAGACTATGATATTATTATCCTTTCTGCTTCCATTTGGTCTTCTGCTCAAGCAGATGAGAGATGGCATGTAATTGACACATCGCTGCTAGATCACATTTGTCAAAATCTTGCTTGGGAGTGATATGAAACAATCATAATTTTCATGAGAACTTTATTATATGATGTGATCCACCTTATTAGAGAGAAGGGTGCAGGTCAATAAATATTTTCATCAGGATCTAGCTATTGGTTTTCTTTACTTTCCTACCCTAACTGAAGTTCTTTCTATACAACAAGGCATTTGTCTAATTGAGAAACCAAATACAGAACAAACTATCTTGATGTATGTACACAGACAAAAAAAAAAATGTTCACAGTGTTCTCAGTAATGCTTTTGGAATAGCAATTTTATAAATTTTTAATGAGAAATAAAATTAGCTTCTATTGTTGCTTTGTCATTAAAATACTTGTGTATCTGAGATTTGGATTGAAGGGATTAGTTTAATATTTAGACATTCATTGATGAATAAGTCAGGGTTCAATCGTCTGCCTTTCTAGACCTTCACATAGTGATGTGATGGGGACTCCCTTTTGTGTGATGTTCCTCTGAAATCAGCATTCAGTGTAACTGGCTTGTGATACGAGTAGCCTCTGAGTCAGGGCCACCTGTAGGAAAGAAGGTGCATATTCCGATGCCTAACTGATATCAGCCACACGAGTGCTTTTCACACACTGACTATAGAGTGTTCTTCACAGAGTATTAGAAAATCTCTCCAAAAGCTCATTTCAAAAGACAATAGTGCCATTGGTATGACACTTACTGCCACCACTAAAGGAAACACTACCGAGAGCAAGACATTTACATTTGCACCCACCCAGTAATGCATTCTGGTATATATTCATTTTATTTCACAAAGTCCTTTCCTTCAAAAGGAAAACCTAATTCATGTTGAAGGAAGGTTTTTACCTTTAAGTAGCACTTTGATTTGTAAAACCAGAGGTCAGCTTAAACACACTATTTGGGAGAGCCTGAATCTGAGGGTGTTCCGATACCCCACTCACGAAACGTGAAAGCAAGTAAAGCACTTGTTACATGTACAGAGTTGAGGTTGAGAAGTAACTGCATTCCATGAGTTTTTCGAACAGAAAGTGATAAAGACATACTTCCTATTGTCCTACTCAATCATTTGGCCTGAGTTGACAGAAAATAATGGCTTAGAAACAACAGTCCCTCACATCCAACCTCCACGTACCAATATGGCAGATTAAAGACTCAAGAACCATAGAGCATGAAATAAAACAGCTAAACCAGTCAGTGGAACATGCTGTAGTTGGATGATGGTAGAAACCACGAAAGAGTAGTTTAGGGTTATTGATAGGCTTTGTTACACTAAAGTGGAATAAAGAGCTTTAAAGTCTAGATAAAATTAGGAACAAAATCAGGTGCCTAAGACATGAAATAGGAGAAACCTGTGCATTGGACAAGTTGCTACAACCCTGACATTTTTGCAGAAGCAGATTCAGAGTAGGTCAGAGGTGCTTCAAATGCCCAACTGTCCACAGTAGAACTGTGAGCTCAGGTCACCCAAGTGGACTGATTATAAACTACTTGTGTCAAACACAAGTAGCCATTCATTTTAGAATAAGGGAAGGGGTCAGCGGGAATTCATGGAATCACAATCTTGTTCATAGGTAGATTAGAGCATGGTAGTTCAGAAACCTGAAATCTGGCTAATAAAAAGAGAGTGCGATATAATATAGGTAGCGTAGTTTCTAAGAAATAAACACAAGAGAGATGAAGAGTAGAGACTGTGATATAAAGTCAGGATGATCACCTGTGACTGTAAAGACAGAAAGACAATGGAAATGTACTCACTGGAGACACCACGCTATGTGAGGTAACGTGGTAATGTTAAATTGGAATAAGTCAAAGGATTCGGTCTATAGAAATCACGTAATAAACCCATAGCAGAAAGTGCAATCAATGAACTGATGTTACTGGGAAAGTAGTGCAGCCGTCTCTCTGACTGCTCACGTGCAAGTGCAATTTCTGCTTCAAAGTCAGAGATGAGACTAACACCTTCTCTAAACCCCAGGGCCGAAGCTCAAAAGGCTACAGCAGCAAGACCTGGCAGGTGAAGATCAGTTTCCTCGGGTATTAACCACCTTTAAAATCCTCTTTCTTTGCCAACAATTTCCATTATGCCTTAAACATTTTACTTCTTTTTCTCATTCCACTTGTGCTTCTAGTCACTTCGGAAATTCTAGAAGCCTTGCACTTTCTTCCTAGCTGTACTTCCCACAGACACTAATGTTCGAAACACATTAACTCCACATCAGTTTTTATTCCACCATCAAATATTTCTCTTCACCTCTTTGTACATTACTTTATTTTTATATCGAAAAGTCAAGTCCCCTAGTTTTTGTTTTCTCAATCCAGTCGATCTCTGAGTTCACCATTTTAAAAGTGTAACTGGGGCCGGAGGATTAGCTCAGTGGTTCCGGCGCCTGCCTCGCAAGCGCAAGGTCCTGAGTTTGATCCCCGGTAACCACATACAATGCTGGGCGTGGAGACTCAACGCCCACCAGCAATCAATACCACATACCACAGTGCTGGGCATGGTGGCTCACGCCTATAATACCAGCACTCGGGAGGCAGAGGCAGGAGGACTGCTGAGTTCGAGGTTTGCCTGGGCTACATAGTGAGCTCAGGGTTAGCCTGAACTACAAAGCGAGACCCTGTCTCAAAATAAATAAATAAATAAATAAATAAATAAATAAATAAATAAATAAATAAATAAATGAAAAAATTTTAAAAAAGTGTAACTTTTCAAATCAATATCTAATCCTACATTCAGCTGAGAAAAGGCAAGATGATAAGGTAAACTGTGTGCAGTTATAAGTATGAATTGTATCCACCTGGTTCTTCACAGATACTGTTGTTTCTTGAACAAATTGTTCTCTAATTATGACTAATTGTATACAGCACTGGTATCTCGGTTCACAAACTTAATTTGTTCTACAATTTTGGAAAAGCGTTTGCATGGGAAAGATGGTCAAGGTCATGTTTGTCACTTAATACAGAGTTTGTAAACAGTATTTTGCCAAATGCTTTTCTTTGCAAACAAAATTGTTCCCAAATAAACTGTTTCTGATCTGAGACACAACTGTATGTAATCAATTTATTTTTAAGACTTTAGTTTTGGCTGGGGATGTAGCTCAGTACTGCCACACCTGACTGGAAAGACAAGGTCCTGAGTTTGATACCCAGTACTGGAAAAAAAAAAAAAAAAAGGACTTTATTTTGAAAGACTTTATCAGGGCTTATACATTCACAGATTTTATTGTAGCCTATCCTCAAGGGTCTTCAAAGATTTGTCAATATGAAAACTCATATACCCTTCTATCTTCATATTTTTCCCATTATTTCAATATATGTGTTTACCCATTCAGCAAATGTTTCTCACATCTGATCTGTTAACAAGAAAAACTGTACAGATAAAATAATTGAGATTTTTAAAACTGCTGTTATGTGATCACAATCCCATATCCAGTATTGAATTTACTTCAGTAAAGAAAAATTCAAACACATAATTCATCAACAATCTACTGACTACCAATTAAAAAAGGTATTTTCAGTTCTGTGAAAAAAGTGAAATACCTAAGTATATCAATAAGCAAAAATACCATGACAGAAGAGTAATAAAGGGAATTTGGGTGAAGAAGTTCAACATATCTAAACTTGCTGAAACATTTTCTCACAATCCTATTAAGTTAGCAATGCACAAGTAAAATTAGCTCACATGTACGACATCACTGGAATGTAATGTGCACACTCTTTTACAACAAAGTTACACCAAACTGGTGACTATAAAGATGAGTTTGTCTAATCAGCATTTGAATCTTAAACATAGTAAAGTCGATATCACCCCCCCATCTCCAAAGCTATTGTCTCTGTTACAATGAAAGTAGTTTTTGATTAAGTGATACAGTAAGTTTAATTTTCTATTCCAAGCAAAATGTAGAACTGGGAACAACACCGCAAAGGATATCGTTAGTATGTGTTTGAGCAGTAAGTAAAACTCTGTATTCATATTCAATTCCAGCATTTTTGCCAGTTCTCCAGGTAGAACGACTTCGAATGACAATCCCTGGGATCAGACAACGCTCACCCACCTGATGACGAAGTTGTGCCGGTCGATCTCCTTCCCGCAACCGCTCTCCAGCAGGATGCCGGAGTTCCCAACAACCGCGCAGGTCTTGAACCGACGGTTTTTCATCGGGGACACCTCTGGCAGGAGGCTGTGCAGATTGCGGGAGATGTTGAGCGTCCGGCGCCGGTCCAGCACGTAGTGGATGACGTCACCTGGCTTGAAACTGCTCTTGACCACGGAGACGTCTCGCTCTGCGTCCAAGAACCGGAGAATGTTCTTCCTACGTTGGAAACACAAGCAGGGCTTCGCATGACGACGGCACATCCAAGCCCTGGTGACATCGCTTACCAAGTCACACAGGAAACATAAACTGGCAAATCACGGATTTTGAATTTTCAGGCGGTCATTAAGTCATGAGATTAAGTATAATATTCAGAAAACAGAATGTGCTTTTCAAAGCGCCTTGCGCAGAGATTATAATAGTTTTGCAAATATAATGTCTGTATACATATTTTGGAATAAAAAGCACATTGCATCACAACATCCTATAGAAAAATTAGTTTATTAAATCAAATAATTTAATTTCCATGACTAGGTGTTTGGCTACTGACTTTCCACTTTCTATAGTCATTTTCTTTAAATCATAGTCTAATTAAGGTGAATGGAAATAATTTACATTTTTTTTTTTAGGACAGGGTCTCGCTTTGTAGTTCAGGCTGGCCCTGAGCTCATTATGGTGCCCAGGCAAGCCACCACGAACTCAGCAATCCTCCTGTCTCTGCCTCCCGAGTGCTGGGATTACAGGCGTGAGCCACCACATCCGGTATAATTTACATGTTTTTAATTCAGACCATAATTAATATTACTGAAAGACTGACCTTTCCAACAAACATATGTACTTATAAAACTCATCTATATTCTTACATAAATGAAAAGAGGGAAACTATATCACTAGATGTATATGAAAGTGTTTTTTCTAGCCCACGATTCCAGGCAACAAGACCAATACAGTGAAGGAAAAGATGGTTAGATACAGTGATGGATCGTACATGGCAGTGACAGCCAGTGGCTGCTTAGAGAGTCCTTCCTTCCCCTAGTTTTTTATTTTTATTTTTTTAGTATTTGAATCTTCAAGGTTTTATATGTGAAATGGATGCTCAGATAAAACACTTCTAACTCTAATGGCTGGGTTTGGTCCTCTGAGTTAGATCTGTCATATGGATCATGTGCAGAAATATAAGTCACAACCCATTTGGCCACCATGTTTTATATCTTTCTTCCTCCTACTTGAGCGTATCAAATACCTAGTATATTAGTGGGTCACACATTTGTAGCCGGACATGTAACTCATGCGTATTGGATGATGAAAAAAGATAAAACAGCAAAAGTAAACCTGATGCCATGACACACACAGAAGACACAGTCGATAAAGCTATTGTCTAGCACAGTTCGGAAGTTGTGTCTTTTACATAATAAACTCGTTGGTTTTGGATATTTGTTGGCTTATGTTGATCTTTCCTTTCAGCAAGGCCCTTCAAGAAGTGAACTCAAGCATGAAATAACCAAGCTGCAAGCTGAGATGAAAAGAAAGTATCTCTGGAAGTGGTCTGTAAACGAAACCGTTTGTAGTCTATTAATCTGGCTCTCTAATTGTTTCTTTGCGCTAATTAACACTGGCTAGAACTGTAAATCCCACGGAGCAGAGGGATGTTGACTTTAATAGGAGTCTACGGATTAAATGGCAAAAGGATAAGTGAGAGAGGTGAAGGACAACTTTGAATAACTGAAAGAGGAAAGGAAATCTTAAGAATTTTAAAGGCAACCCTTAGGTGGGGTTCTTTCTCTTTGAAGGTAACTACAAAGTAAGAGCCCAGGATCCTAGCTCTTGGGAAAACTGTACAGCCAGAAAATTATGGACTGTCCTATAAAAGTTGTAGTTATTTGATCCATAGCTTACCAAACACGTAACAGCAAGAGGTGATTAGAGATAACCTTATACTTCCATTAGAAATTGAGTATTATTCCCAAAGTGATTTTATTGCAAACTTTCTTTGGCAGTACCAAAGCTTGAAATTAGAGCCTTTAGAGTAAACATCTTCCATCTATGCTTTTTAAAAAAATATTTTATTTAACACAAGGTCTCACTAAGTCACTAATTTGCACAGGCTGAGCTCAATCTTCCTATCCTGTCTCCACCTCGCAGAGTGCTAAGATGACAGGGCTTCAAGATTCGTTTTTGACATTATAAAACCAATGGCATTATTATAAAACTTATGGTCTGACATATTTTCCTCTATGGCTGTTAGTGGTTACGCTTCATCATTAAGTGGTAAATTTTAAAACTAAGAACAAAATGTCCTCTCTTTATGACTCTCCATGTCCAAGACTAGCAAAGCAATCGCTCTCCAAGTCACACTCACCACCTACAAAGATGTCAAGGAGAGAGACAGGATGACAAGCTCATATTCTTCTCGTTTTCTTTGACTTTCTTTGAACCCGTGGTTGCTTAATGTGTGATCTAATAAGAAAGCCAAACAATTGAAAATTCTGTACAGATAAAAGATACACCTATTGGTTGTTTGGAAAAATAGTTTCGAGCTTAGTTAAAGGAAATTCTATACAAACACTGTATAAGCAAAACCGGCAAAATTATCAGAAATGCTATCAGGCACCACAATATTTTATTTTAACAATATATTGATTACATAAGAAGACAACTACAGGTGGCATTCCCAGTGATAGAGTTGGGAGTTGAGAAAATGGAGAAGGTTCTCCTTATGTCAAAGATACAGTATTCTTCACTAGACTTAATGATTATCCCCTGAAGGGGCAATAGGCAGAAACCTTTCCAGTGACTTATTGGCTGTCATGTATTTGTCTGTGGAAAATTAATACTTGACACCTGTATTTCAACAAAAATTTCTCACTTCCTGTGAAAATGGCAAGGCTGGCTCTAAAGTACAGACTGAACGGACGTGGTTAAATCATCCAACTCTGTGATGTTATCGTTTTCCTTTGAACAGGTTGCTGTAGATGTTCTTAGAGATGCTCACCGATGGTGGCATGCTTGCATGCTTGGGGCGAGCAGATTAAAGGTTTAGATATGGAAGAAAACACAGTAGCCTGGAAATGTTAAAGGAAATAGCAGTTTTAGTCCATCAAAACCGTCCATGACTAGCAAGAACTTTCCAACAACTGTGCATTTTCTGTGTAACAGAAAGCAGCCAGAACGCTTGAAAACACGTCTTCTAAAATCTTGAGTATAACTGAACATCCCTATTCATTTTTAGTAATCGTGGTCTGAAGAGAGGCCTGAGTGACCTGAGGTTTTTTAACATGCACTGTTTTGTGTGACTCTTGGAAGGAAATAGTGCTCAAAAGACAACTAATTATTAGATTTTAATGAGAACATATTATATGTTCTTCCACATGTGTTAAAGGCTTAACATAGTTTAGGTGGTTTATGGTAGTATTAAAATAATAAAAGGACTTTTCAAAGAAATAAAAAAAACAGTAACTCATACTAATCAAAATATCAAAATGTAAAAATCTCTTAGGCAAAATTTGAAAGAGTTGTCAGTGTACAATTTGGTTTTTATTTCTTATACTGAACAAAACTTTTAGTTTCTATTTTAGGGCTGAAATTTAGGCATGGAAAATTACCTAAGATAAACTTGCTGGTGCAAATGGAAGAAAGAGAAAATAATTCCTATGAGAGAATAATATTGTGATGTAAGATCTTAGTACTCTTTGAAAACAGACAGGAAATGTTCGTTTTTTTTTTCTCCCCCCAGTGGGCTGAAGATATTTTTTTAGATTATAGATGTAATGGACCATGAAAAGCTCTATGTATTTGCCAAATCTCATTGGTGCTCAGGCTATAAATATGTTGGGACTATAAAGCTTTTACTTATATATAATAAGCTAAATGGCACTGAGAACAGAAAAACAGCACTTTGAGCATCACCAAAGAGAACATAATGCTTTTACTCAGAATATGATGGATAAGAATTTAACATTGTTTATCAGCAGGCTAAATGCATTTTTTTTTTTCAAAAATAAGAGCAAGAAAAATAGAGTAAAAACCTAAATTTAGTATCTGAGCTGTAAGGGAACCAGAACCAACAAAAGCTAATGTTAAATGTACAGGCTGTCTCAGTATGACTTTTCCTATTTGTAGTCAAGGGATGACCACATATTCCAAGCGGGGGGTGTGTTTCTGTGTATGACTTGGAAGAAAAACAGAACGTTCCTCATAGATCTGTAACTGTAATTTGCTGATTCAACTGCCACTTCTGAAACCTCTGTTGAATGTTAAAGATAACTGAAAAAATCTGAAAACGTTTCATTTTCAGTGGGCACTAAAAATGTCAGTCCTACAAACTATTTTCTGTTCAGCAACGTTGGCTAAAACTGAAAGCTCCGTTGAGACAGTTAGGCTTACAGGAATAGACACTACACAGAAACTTTTCAACTGAATTTTCAACTACAACTTCCCTTTCAACAGACATCTTTGCTTAAAATAGCGGCCTCCAAGGGCTAGAAAATCAGTTTACTAAACACTGTTTTCCCTTGTAGCTAACCTATCACCAGAGGCCACTCTACTCTTTGGAGTTTTCATGTCAACAAGAAGTGCACGTGTTGTGACAATGAGAAGGCAATCTTCACAACACTATATTCATTAGAAAGTAATATGTGACAAATCTTACAGCTGGAATGCATCCCAAGCTGAAAAGCAAGTTAGGGTATGATATATACTATTGATTAAACTGTGCAAACTCTAAATGCGGATTCCAGACCCTTCCACAAAACAGCACTGAATTAATTCAATTGGTAATTGCACAAAAATAAATAAATGCAAATTGTTCACTTATGCACCCAGTAAACAGGAAAAGCACACCAATTTTTACCCCAAAGGTTTGTACTCTGAAATAATTTGTTTCAATCCTCTAAAAGAATGAAGTTTGTTTGCTGGTAGGACTTCTGAATTTGCTAAAGTTGTTGACATTCTAGTATAAAAAGAAAACCCTTGAATAATCATAACCAAATTAAAATAAATTGTTCAAAATACTTGAAAGTAATTTTTATTATCCTTCATACCCCAAAATACCATTTTACTCTTAGCCCAAAGTCTGGTAATTCTGGATGAATAATAACTTTTGTTATTTCAGAGCAAAGAAAAATACTGGTGTAACAATTGGATATGGACCTTTTTCTAAAATAAACTAACATAGTAGCAAGTTTTTTTTGATATATATATATATATACATATATATATATATATTTGAAATTATATTTAGTTAACTGGAAAGTTAGCTGTTTAAGAATTTTATTATTAATATATGATTTTATTTTAATTTTATTAACATATGATATTAAGTACTGAATATATTCTAATTATTTGATTAATGTGATTTGATAAGAATCTAAGCTCCATTTCTTTCTTGGATCCCTGTAACCTAAATTAGCTACTTTCTTCTTAATAAACCATCCAATAAGAAGTTCTCTCTCTACACATGATTGCAGATATATATATATTTTTCCTTTTGGCACATCCATATTTCTCATTTTGTCTACCTCCAAGAAGTATGAACCCTTCAATTAAATTATGTCAGGATGGGACCGGAGAATTAGCTCAGTGGTTCCGGCGCCTGCCTCGCAAGCACAAGGTCCTGAGTTTGATCCCCGGTAACCACATACAATGCTGGGCATGGAGACTCACGCCCACAAGCCATCAATACCACATACCACAGTGCCGGGCGTGGTGGCTCACACCTGTCATCCCAGCACTCAGGAGGCAGAGACAGGAGGATTGCTGAGTTTGAAGCTTGCCTAGGCTACATAGTGAGCTCAGAGCCAGCCCGAACTACAAAGCAAGACCCTGTCTCAAAAAAAAAAAAAAATTTATGTCAGGATGTATGATGCTACATGATGCCATTCCCTCTAATTATTTTATTTTTATAGGGTTTCTCAATTCAGATGTGGAGTCAGAGGCGTGAGAGAGGCAGAAACTACCAGGACCTCAGGGGAGAACAGGGCCCTGGTGAGACAGAGGGAGACAGAACGTTTCCCGCAGCTTCAGTCCACTGTCTATTTGGAAGGACACAGGTCCAAGTGTTCAAATCTTCAAATTTCTCAGAAGATTTGAACAGTCATACTTCTCTAACATGTTTCCTGATTTTTTAAATATCTATTTTTAAAACATGTTTTCTATCTACTTTAAATAAAGTTTGCTTTCAACCAGTATTCTACCAGGAGACACTAACATCTGAAGGTCATCAGATTCTACACATCTCCTCATTTTTATTTGAGGCCCATAAATACACAGATCTCTCCGTAAATGATAACCACACACACCGTCCCTCATTGCAACGGGTTGTTTTCCAACTCCAGTGCCTTCCCAAAGTTTAATATAGAGTCACCATCCTTATCTTTCCCTGACACCCACCTCTTTTTAATTTGCAGATACTTTTAAGTAAATTTTCACCTGCAGTATGTGACTTCCCTGAAATGCACTCTGGGAGCTGTTATGCATACTCTAAAGATTAGCATCATGGCTTCCTCTCTGGCTGCTTCCAACCTGCACCCTGTGTAACTATGAACTAACGAGTGTATAAATAGAAACCCACACAAAGAGATCCATCCTTTGTCTCACTCAGACAAAATATCTCTTATATCCAGCTACTGAATAATTGGCGTGTGCCAATATTAGAAAAAAATAATGGATTTACTATATAAAAGATGTGCTCTCTTGAATATTTACTGAAATGATATAACTTAAGCATTTCAACCAAGGCAGCCATGTAAAGCAACTACAGAAAAAAATAATTTGCTAATATCCTCCTTTTAAAAATGTTCATTTACTAGTAAGAGGACAACTAGAAATAAGTGATGCAATGAAGACTGGATAAAGTGGTTTTTTTATAAAAAGGAGTATTACTTTGCCATAAAATGACAAGTTTGAGTCATTTATGTGTAAATAGATAGACCTTGAGGACACACTAATAAGTGAAATAATTAGGTCACAGATATGTCAATATCATATTTTTCCTCTGGTATGAGAACCTGTAGATATAAATGAGTTCTAGAATGTATGATAGACTTTATGAAATAGGAAATATTCAAAAGGAAACTGGTAGGGGAAAGTAATGAGAGGAAAGAATAATTATGATTTAAAAAGAAAAAGCATAAGTATGTAGGGAGTGGGGAGGGTGTAGGGTGGGTGGGGATACGGGTAAAAATGAGAATTAACTTGTGTAATATACTGATACAAACTCCCCAACATTGACTGTGCTTGTGAGCTGTATATCAAATGTAACAATAAATAATTCAATTTAAAATGATACAATAAAATATATATATACATATATTATTTCAAGAGTTTCTTTCAGTTTAAATACCTAGTCTAATATATAAGCCATTATTCAAGGATGCTTATTTTCTGATTTTTATCCATTTTTCACATGAACTCAGACTGACGTAACCATTCATAATTTAAACCACATCTAATTGCAATCATCAACAAAAACACATATTGAGTAATATCTATTTTAATGTAATTGAGACAACATAAGACTTAAATAAAGTCTCAAGGAAGAATCCAAAACCAATTTTAAAAACATTTTCAACCTGAGTAATTATATAAAAGTATGTTAACTATTAGTATTTTGTTGAACACTTTATTTCATTAGTGTAAAAATCATAAATTCAAACTCACATGTTCATCATTAATTTTTCACTATATAATCATTCTATTCTTAGGGTTTCACATTCTTCAGTGTGTAACATTAAACAGAACCATTTAAACTCTTTCACTAAAATATTCATACTTAACCTATAAATCAGATGTCTGTAAGTTTGCAAGCCCATCGTATTTGAGAACATGAGGTGAAATTTATTGTGCCTTGTTAAAGAAACTCACCTTATCTCCAAGACCAAAGAGGAGTTGATCTTCCAGCCTTCTACAGAGTGCTGGAACATCGACGAGCCTGCCTTTCGAATAATTTTATCAGAACTATTGACCAGTGATCGGCTCAAACACAATTCAGCGTCTCTGGAACAAAACAAAAATAGCAGTTTTGTGAAAGCGGCAGCATTTTGTCACTAAGCTGTATAATATATAATGTGATTTATATGATTGTTGAATAATTTTCCACAGGTTTGAGAGATAAAAGCAGGAGGAAAGGTGTTCTAAGAACTATGTGAATATGCCTTCATCACTAAAGCATACACACATTCAATTTTAACTTTAATTATTTTCATATAAAAGAAAAACAAAGAGTGCTTTGGAATTTAAAGAAACAAAGAATTCCCATCAAAGCCATGTTTCCTACTGAACCTTCAACTGACTCTTTTTAGACAATAGAGACAGGATGTTTGGTCAGATATTCTACTTTTCTGTAACTGTGACCTCAAAGATTAATTTTACTAGAATGTGTGATATACTTTGTAAAACTGGAAATATTCAAAGGGAATGTGTTGGGGGAATGTTATAAGGGAAAAGAGCTTTGTTTCAGAATAAGGAGACACATTACCATGTGACTTGCCTGTGTTC
>PVIC010001937.1:58813-83696 GCA_004025085.1 Thryonomys swinderianus
CAGGCTGGCCCTGAGCTCACTATGGTGCCCAGGCAAGCCGCCGCGAACTCAGCAATCCTCCTGTCTCTGCCTCCCGAGTGCTGGGATTACAGGCGTGAGCCACCACACCCAGCACTATATGTGGGAACCGGGGATCGAACTCAGGTCCTTACGCTTGCGAGGCAGGCGCCGGAACCACTGAGCTAACCCTCCGGCCCAACTTGCCTGTGTTCTTGCTTCTGTGGCTTGCCAGCCTGGTGTTGCTAGATAATATTTTTTTTCTGGGGCACAATGGCTCCACCATAACCGTGAAAATCGACCAGCCACTTTGAGGCAACGTGGTCAGGCCAGTACACCATGTGTCATGTGTCATAGTAGTACTGGAGTGTAAAAGAGTTGATCATTCTGAGAGATAACTGTGACGTCATTTATACCAGGAAGACGTTTGTAGCTCAACCATTCATTACTCAATAGACTGTTTTCTTGTCACTTAACAGACGTACATTCAGATTTCAAGAGCGAAAATAAAGAACACTTTGAGCACAGAAACAAAAAATAGCCTTCACAACATAAGCGTTTATATCTTTACATATCACCTTTCAATTCTTGAATCTGAAAAGCATAGTAAAAAAGTAACATGCCTACGTGTTCAAACACAAATTCTAAATCTGTGCTCATTATGTAGGCACCCCTTCGCCTACTATCAATGGAACCATGGCTGGTGTAACAGCTGGTGAATGAATTCTGTATTGAAGGCTTATACTTTGGTATTTCAGTCTGCATACTTCTTAAATATGTAGTTTAAATTTGAAGCAGTTTAAAACATCATGTGAAACCCTTCCTTGTAAAATTTAGAACTCCATAAAAATAATGCCTTCAACTATTTTATGATGAAAAGGACATATTTGCATGTCCATGTGCAGCTAATAACAATCACTCTACAGAAGTCATTTGGGATGCAAGGAACTCCATCATCTACCATCCATGGGCCCAGCAGTCAGCATTCTGTTACGTGTTGGTGATAATAATTACATGTGATATAAACTTGGATAAACACAGACATTAACTTCACACTTCAGATGAGAGATCTGCAAGAATACAAGCAAACCTGAGGGTCGGAGATTTAGTTCAGCGGTTCTGGCTCCTGCCTAGCAAGTGCAAGGTCCCTGGTTGGATCCCCAGTAACCATATAGGACAATACTGGGCATGGTGACTCACGCCCAGCAGCAATCAGTACCACATACCACAGTGCCGGGCGTGGTGGCTCACGCCTGTCATCCCAGCACTTGAGAGGCAGAGGCAGGGGGATTGCTGAGTTCGCGACAGCTTGCCTGGGTTCCATAGTGAACTCAGGGCCAGCCTGAACCACAAAGCGAGACCCTGTCTCAGAAAAAAAAAAGGAATACCAACAAACATGGATTCTCTTCCCGGACTGCTAATCCTAGCACTTGGGAAAGGGACGCAGGAATATCATCTTGAGTCCAAGGCCAGCCTGTACTGCGAGATCCTGCCTCAAAACACACACAGAAAGGGCCGGAGATTTAGCTCAGTGGTCCCGGCGCCTGCTTCGCAAGCGCAAGGTCCTGAGTTCAATCCCAGTGACCACATACAACAATGCTGGGTGTGGTGACTCACGCCCAGCAGCAATCAATACCACATACCGCAGTGCTGGGGCGTGGTGGCTCAAGCCTGTCATCCCAGCACTTGGGAGGCAGAGACAGGAGGACTGCTGCATTCAAAGCTTGCCTGGACTACATAGTGAGCTCAGGGCCAGCCTGAACTACAAAGCAAGACCCTGTCTCAAAACACACACACACACACACACACACACACACACAGAAAAACCCCAGCATCACATTTTCCACTTCTCATTCATTAATAACAGGTCAATCAATGCCACTGTTTTCTTCGCACAGGGTACTACTATCATAATAATTGCTTACATCACCAATACACTTTCATAAAAATAAAAGTGTGCGCAGGCTCACCTCTCCTTGCATCTGCAGAAGACTGTCTGACTGACCTGCGGATGTGCTTGCACCTGAACAAAAGATGGCTGAGAGGTGTTAAAGTGCCTGGAGTCTTCAGCGACGTGGTTGCGTGTGAATACAGTGCCACGGTGTGACTCTGCTGTTCGCAGTGTCTTTTACTGAAGTTGTGACGGGCAAAATGTATGTTTTTATCACCGGAAAAACAACAACAACAACAACAACAAAAACCTCTGAATGAAGTAATCACATTCCTCCTTCAGGGCCAACAGAACTCCTAAGTGAGAAGACCAAGTTTGGGGCGGTCTGAACCTCTGGGGAATTGTTTTTTTTTTTTTTTTCTTGTCTAAAGTTAAATGTGTCTCAAGGGCTTTTCCCCACATGTCCTTTGCGTCATTTCTGTTTCAGGAAAACCTTCCTTCCCGTGAATGCAAGGCATGAAGGCTGTTGCTACTCGTGCTTGTTTTTCATTACAGATCGGACACAACCTCTCATAGCAGCTGAGAACACTTTTCGCAGAAGGCTCAGCACGAAAATATTCAATATGTACTTTGAAAGGGAAAACCGCGAAACACATCAAAGAAATCACTTAGTATACACTAAACGTTACAGAGTAGGTCTCTCGTAGATGGAGCTAAGAAATATGCAGGCTGATGGTCATCTGTAAAATACTAGCGATGAGAACTAAAGCAGAGGTGTGTTATCTGGTGTCACAAATGCTTTTGTCTTTGATGCGTTTCCCGGTTCCACAGCAATTTATCCTGTTAGCGCTGCAGAACCTAACATATGACAGATTCTGCAGAACCTAACAAATATGACCGATTCCACTTCTGCAAAGGGTCCCCGGAGCTCCACCTTCAACTGCACTGAAGCTCTTCCTGACTTCTCTGTGGAATAAATGCCTTCCCTTTGGACTAAGCTAAACGTCCTCCTTAATTTAAAAACTGAAAAGTGGTTTCGAAGAAAAGAGATGCTGAAAGACAGCCAGAAGCCAATTTTGTGTTTTCACTTCCATGTTCCAAAGGACTCAAAATAAAGATGAGACGTTCTACCTTGACTTACTGCTTACGGGGTGGGGAAGAACTGCAAATGTAGCACAAGAAGAAAAGTGCAAATTGTGGAAGCATTGACGTGCAGAAGCCTGCTCAACTCTGAGCAAATAGAAATTTGGCTGATGGTAGAAATATCCTGAGCACAGTCTGAGTACTCATCGCCACCGCCTATCTCCTCGACTTCAGAATTCATACTGTAGATCGGCTAGTAATATAACCAGAGTGAGCAGTTTCTCATTTTAGATGAATATCTGCAGCGGATGAAAAAAGTAAATTACAGTCTCATTTTTCATCATCCCGGAAATAATATATGGCAAGCTGAAGGCAAATCATCCCCAGAACAACTACCCATGAGACATGAAAGTTTTTTAGACTTTTCAAATACTCCAAGGCATTAAAGGAGCATATCTTCCCATCTACAGAAGTTTTGTTTTGTTGGTTTTAATGGGTGGGGGGGGGTGGTTTTTGTTTTTGTTAGTTTGTTTTCGAGATAGGGAGGCCAGATTTTTGGCTGGTTTACAATTTACCCTGATAATCCTGTCTCGGCCTCCAGAAGCCAGGATACCACGCCCAGCTCTGAGGGAATCTTAAAATCCCCTCCAGTAGTACCCCAAAGTGCACATAAAACCATCCTGTGAGGACATTATGGAGGGGGCGGAGTAAAGAATAGACCTTTGAATACTACCAGCGCCTTTAGGATTAAACTTCATTAACTGACTTTATCGTTTCACATAGGAAACAATACATTTTTGTGGATAAAATATCATTTTTTGGTATCCAGTCGTTAGGTGACCTCCGCCCTTTTCAAGCATGCTGCTTGTGTCGCTCTGAAGTATGAGAAGACAGCCGCGCGGAGGAAAAGCGGGTCCCTTCCTCTGCCTTCTCTGTGCCCACAGCGATTGCTCAGTATTGTATGCTGGGAGAGTCAGGCTCCACTAACTGGACCTGAGACCCGGCGTTTCAAAGTAGAAGAGGTGTCGAACAGATAAAAGATTGCACGCCTGACATAAAAAATATGCAGGCGGAGGAGCAAATATGAATTGTGGGGAATGTTCTAAGACCAGAGGACCAGAGAAGGCCTCGCTGAGACTCCCAGCCGCCCACAAGGTACGCAGTGCCCCCCAAAGGCCAGAGCCTGCCTCTGTTTCTTCTGGAAACGCCCGGCCCAAACCTCCAATCTAATTCAACTCCCCAATGACCTCTCCACGTGGCTCCCGTGGAAAGCGACTCAGTGAGACTATTAGTTTGATGAGTCAACTCCTCACGAGCCCGGAGTTGAAGTCAGGAGCTGGGGTCACGGGCTTTTCCACCCCGGGAGACTCACGGAGCGGCAGGCGGCCCGGCCTCGCCCCCCAAACTGTGATTGCGGGTTTTAATTCAGGGGGAGGAGCTGCGGGGTGAGCTGAGCGCGGAGGGTGGTTCCTCTCAACCCGAGGGAGTCCGGTTCGCTCCGGAGCGCCTGCCCCGGCCAGCAGCCGGGTGGGGGAGGGTCGGACCGGCGCGCCCCTCTTTCCGTTTGGGGAGCGCGAGACCGCGCCACGCCTCCTAAAGGAACTGGGGAGCAACGGAGGCCGCTTTGCTTGCAGAGGCTTCCAGGGGCTCAGCCCCGCCGGCCGGCCGCCCCGCCTGTGCCCTCTTCTCCGCGTGCCCAGGCCGTGCCCAAGCCAAGGGGGTCCCGGGGGACTCGGAGCCGGCACTGAGGCTACCCGGAGGCGCTGGGGCCCTCGCAGCCCCGGAGCACCTGGGAGCCGGGGAGGACGCCCCGCCCCGCCCCACCCCGCCCCGCCCCGCTCCCTGGGGTCCCGGCGGCCTCGGGCGCCTCCGGCTGACCCCGCGCGGCCCGCGCCCCCAAACGCCGCTATGTCCGCGGGCGAGGCCCACCCCTGCCGAGCGCTCCCTCGGGGCCGTTCACTCCGCCGGCCGCTCCAGCCGCCCCCGCCGCGCACACCGCCTCCGGGCTCTCGAATCTCTCTCTGGCCGGAACAGACTTGAACGGATCTGGTGACGCGCAGCGACCCTTCAGCGGGGTCCTCGCGAGCCGACTTCCCCGCCGTTGCCCCCATCGGCCCGGGCGCGATGAAAGCTCCTTCCCGAGGGGGCGCAGGGCCCCAGGACGCGGACGCCGCGAAGTTCGGGAGGGGTGTTCCAGCAGGGCTGTCTCACACGCGCGCATACGCACACGCACGCGCGGCAACGAGTGTCACAAGAAACCAACCCGAGAGGCCGCCCCGCTGCCGTGCGGTCCTCACCACGGCCGCCTCCGGACCGGAGGGGTTTTTCCGAGACGAGACTTGCAACGGAGTTGACGACGGGTTCGCGCTCGGCCGGCGGCTGCCAGGCCCTCGGGCCGCGCAGGGGAACCGCCCCCGGCGAACTTCAGAGGCGCCGAGTCGGGGGAGGAGAGAGGAAGTGCGGGGCTCCGGGAGCCTGGCGGGGCGGGTGCGCAGGGCTCGCGCGGGGAACTCCAGGGGCGGGGGCAGCACCCCGCGGGCCCCGACGGGACAGCGGCCGCCTCGGGGTTGGGGCCGCATCTCGGCCCCGGACAGGCACACCGGGGACCTCCCTCCGTGGCGGTACCAGGATTTATGACTCAAATTATAACTCACACCAACCTACACAACGCCCGGAAGAAGCAAACACACAAAAAAGTAGGGAGACACTGAACAGTGTCCTCCTGCGTGGGCTTTGAGTTTAATCTTCCGGGAACCAGCTTTGTCTTGTTTCTCCCCGGTGACAGACAGACCTCCCGGCCGGGCTGTGCCCGCGGACGCAGGGCCAGGGCGGGCGCTCTCTGCGGACACTTGTGCGCTGACTTCTCGGTCGCGCGGGCGGCCGGTGCCACACGGCCGTGGGCACCAGCGCTCCACGGGGCAAGTTGAACTCGCTCCGAGACACGCGCGCGCACAAGCACATACACACACACACACGCGCGCACACACGCACGCAGCGCAACAACAGCCTTTGTTATTTAATTCGCGAGCACCGCGACCCACGCTCCGCCGCAGGCAGGATCCAACCTCTCTCCGCCCCGGCCCGCGGGTCGCCCGGGCTCCGCTCGGGTCCCCGCCTTTACCCGACGAGCGGCGTCTCCTGGCGCTCCTGCGTCCTCGCTATCTCTTTTGTCTTGTAGAAGATGAGCAGCAGGCTGATCGTGCAGATCGTCCACCGCTTCCTGACCGAGCGCATCTTGGGTGCGCGGCCAAGTCCCGGCCGCTCCGGCTCCCGCACCTTCTCCGGGGAGAAAGGCTCCGTTTTGGGGAGAGGGTCTCGAGAGGGAGGTGGAGACAGGGGGGGGCGATCCCGGGGCGGGGATCCCGGGGCGGGGATCCCGGAGCGGCGATCGCGGAGCGGACGCGGCGCCCGCGCTGCCCAGAGCCCCGCGCGGTTCGTGCCACCCGGCCCGGCCGCTCGGCGCCGCCTCCCCGGCTCGGGTTCCTCCCGCGGTGACACCTTGTGCTCGGAGGCGGCGGCCGCTTCTGCCGCTGGGTCGGGGGCGTCGCTGGCCCGTCCCTCTCGCTCGCAGGGAAATGATGAGCCGCGCCAGCCAATCGCCGGCCGGGGGGGCGGGGGCCGCGGGCCTGCGCTGCGGGCGGCGCTCGCAGGGAACGTCGCCGGCTGGGGCCGCACCGGCCGGGAGACCGAGGCGGAGACGGAGCTCGCGGGCGTGCACGCGCTCGCACACACAGCCAGACACACGCGCGTGCACGCGCGCTATCTCCCGGGACGCCCGGGCCTCGCTCTGCGCGCCCTGCCGCCGAGGGTCCGCCGAGGATCCGCCGGGGTCGGTGGCGAGCTGGGCACAGACCCGGGACGCGCGCGCCGCCTCAGATGGAGCGAGCGCTGGAGAGGGGCGGCTTCTCCCCGGCGTCTGCGGCCCAGCGTCCGAAGGCGCGCAGGCCACACACGCCCTCCGGAGAGGGCGAGGGAGGGGACGGGAAGCCCTGGGATTCCGCGCACAGCCCAATCGGGGAAGTGCGGGTGCGTCCTGGAGCCGGTCAGCGGGCCGCTTCTCCGGGCTGAAGGGTACGTGACGACCCAGCTCAGGATCTTGCCGGAAACAGGTGACGACGGAGTTGTCCTTAGGAACGCGATGGACAGCTGTGTGACTCACGGTCGTCTGGAAACTCCTCAAGAAGAGGTCAGGGAAACTGACACCACGTCAGCCTCAGTCGGGAGAAATAGGGTGCTGTGGGGCATTGAGACCACTCACCCCTCTTAATTCAGAGGCACTCACCGACACAGTAGTGCGGCCCGGAAGGCAGAAGGAAAGCAAGGACGGGCGGCCTCCCCCTTGAGAGTTACAGCGGCACAGGTTAGCCTGCCTTTCACTCTCTGCCCTCCTACCGTACTGTATTGCGTGGCAGAGGCACTCTTTCGGGTTCTGTGTTCAAATCTTCCCTGCCTGCACCTCTCCACTAACTTTGCTTTCTTCCTCGCTACTGTGAGGTCCCAGGACGCTTTGCTTCTGCACGTTACCCTGAAGCTGGAGCTCCGCGGGCATCGAAGCCAGGATTTCCCGCGTCCTTCTGAGCGGGTCCCAAGACCCCAGTGCTCCAGCTGCTTTCCCCAGTTCCCTGGGCCTTGGGGTAGCGCAGGAGCCATCACCCCTTCTCACCCGGTGCGACTAGACAGTTCCATGACCGACCCCTGCTGGTGACACGCAATTCCCAAGCCCTCTGGAGACCAGAAGAGAGGTTCTAAATGATTCCTTCCTGAACAGCTTAAAATAAGAGCAGACAGTACCCTCGTTTAAGAATTGGAGGTCGCAGGGTGAGGGGAAGGAAGTTAATGGATCCGGGGTTAGACTGATGGCCTAGCATGCGTGCGTGCGGGCGGCCATGGGTCGAACCTGAGCTCCGCCTACTCCTAAAGTGCCTGTCCCCTGTCTGTCCTGGCCGTTCTTCCCTGAGGACATAGTGAGTTAAGAATCTCTGCGTTCTCTAGAGCTCTGTCTTTGCAGCTGAACGAGGTAAGGGTTGGATCTTAACGCTCCAAGGAACAAGTAATTATGAGCCTTTATTGACACTCCGACCGGCCCTCCGGGAGCCTTTGGAGTTTATTGATCTCTGGGCAAATCCTGCCCGCATTAATGCGCTGCCATTACAATGGCTCTTAAACTAGCAGAACTTGCAAGAATACAACAGCTTCTTATTTAAGTTAAAGAACTGGAAATTGAGGAGGGGGGGATCATGGTAAATATGTTGAATTTTCTAGGATTAAAATTTGATGCTGAAACAGTGAACGCGTATGTTTTGGATTTTAACCGAAACACAACTCTAACTGAATATGCATTACTTCATTAACTTCACCCAGTATTTCTAGAGCAACCGGTACAGACCAGGGCAGTGTGTGAGCACCGTGGTACGTTCATCCATGTATCAACGTCTGCCTAGATCTGTTTCTATATCTGCAGTCACAAGGCAAAAACTACTCACTGAGAGAGAGATGCCTTTCAAAATAATTTTCAATATGACAAACATGAATCAGGAGTCTCATTTGAAATACACACCTGGTATTTCGGAAAGATCCTGAATAGATGTAAATGTGGCATTTTAAGCCTTTCTCCGAGGGCTGCTGAGGACCCAAGTGAGGTAAAAAGAGGAGTCCGAGGTTTACACAGCTCCGGGGGAGCTCGGGCCTGGAGGACAGTTGAACAACCGCGAGAAAAAGGAGCCACTTGCAACTTGTGATGAGAGTGAAAAGCGAATGGTTTGGGGACCCCGATGCGGTTCAGTTGTGTGGAAACAGGAAGTGGGAAAGTTGTCAGTGTCATCTTAATATTGTGCACATCCACAGTGTGGAAGCCCAGCGGGAACGCCCCCAGAAAAATCGTTAAGTAGAAAGTAGTTTTAATTTTTCTATTTATCTTGAAAGCACAGTAGGGGACACTTTTTACCTGTACCAGACAGACCAAAACAAACTCAACAGCAAAGCTAAAGAAATTTGAGAACTACTTGAGAAAACATATAGCATGAATTTAAATGTCCAGAGGAGAAAAAGTAAACTCTGTGATGGTGTAATGCTGTTCTGTATGACTCTGTTAAGTCCAAAAACCTTTAGTAATAAGGGAAGCAATTTGGAAACCGTGATGATGGTTCTATGAGACTCAAAACCCCCTATTGAAATAATGTATTTATCCTAACCCCTCATCCCATGTGGTTTAGTATCATTAGCTCTTTGAGAAAATGTATGCATGCAATTTACCAATTAAAAATACGGAGGTCAACATTTAGGGCAAAGTGAGGACAGAGTGGTCTACCTCAATGGGTAAGAAGGTATAAGAATTATAAATATTAATTAAGAAGTCATATCTACACAGTGACTGTTTTGGGATCTCTTCCTCCATTACTATCCTAATTTTGAGGATCTTAAGCAAAATTATTAATAAATTTTTATATTTGGACTATAAGTTCTATAATAAAATTTTGCTTTTACCCTTTACAATTTTGCAATTATAACTCCTGTACAAATACACAATGAAAACAATGACAGCTGGTTTTAAAATGCTACTTTATCCTTTAAATTAATGTAAATTCATACTTTACTGGTTGGCTTTGCCCTTGGATTAGTTTGAAAAAAAAAAGACACTGGCAGTTTCATAGTAGAGTTTGCAATGACCCACGACTTTTCGTAGCCTGTTTTGAATTGTCAGTTTTGTGGAAAACACAGAGCTTTGTACCCTCCCCTTTTCCACACCCACAGTGCCCTTTGCCATGTGCACTCTTCATCAGAGCAGTGCATTGGTTTTTCTACCATAAATGAACTGAGAACCAACAGACATCGTCACCTACGGTACATTCATCATGATTCTGTTAGTGCTGTCTTACAGTTTTTCGCAAATGAATAATGAATTTACCCTCCTTTATAGTATCACACAAAATAATATCACTGCCCTCAAAATTCTTTGAAGCTCACCAGCCTCTCTGGCTATCAATAAACTTTCTAGTGTCTGTAGTGTTGTCTTTTCCAAAATGTCATGTGATGGGAACCATATACTATATCCTATTCTTTGATTTAACAATAGGGCTCCATGTTTTCTTCATGCCTTGAAATGAGATTCAAGTACTTTTTGTTTTCTTGCATAGCTTGGAAGTTCATTCTTCTCCTTGACACCAAAGAATATTACATGGTATGGACATGCCCCTGTTTATTTCTCTTTTTCTTTGTGGGAGTACAACCTTTTGCAGATTCAGCCAATTAAGGATAAAGCTGCTATAAATATCTGTGCACAGATTTTCTGGATGTGCATAAAGCTTTCAATTTATCTGCACTTGTAATAAGAAATGAGATTTTAGGGTTTATATGGGAGGAATATTTTAAGGAATATGTTGTAAGAAACTACTACATTCTCTTCAGAGTGACTACCCATTTTTGCATTTCCACTAGCAATAAATGAAAATTCCTACTTCTCCACATCCTTCAGACAATTTGGGATTTTTAGTGGTATCTCATTATTGTTTTTATTACAGTTTCCTAATGATGTATGATATTGAGAATCTTTTGTGTGCTATTCTTCCTTGCTGAGGTACCTGGATCTGCTGAGATATTTGCTTAGGTTTTAAACAAGTTGCGTGTTTTCTTACTGTTCAGAATTATTTGTATATTCAGGATAGCAGTCCTTTATTGCATATAGCATTTCTAGTATTTTCCCCCACTTTATGCCTAGCAGTCTCACTCTTGTGATAGTTTATTTCAAGAAAAGTTTCTAATTTTAAGGAAGTCCAGGCCATCAATTCATTTTCTTTGATTGTACCTTTGATCCTATACTAAGAACGCAACCTCAAGCCCTTCTAGCTTTTCTTATATGTTAGCTTTGAATCATTTTATTATTTTATATTTAAGATTGATAATTTATTTTGCATTACTCTTCATATGGATGCTTAGTTGTTTTAGCACCATTTACTGAAATCACGTCATCTCACCTTGTTCCTTTGTGAAAGATCTGCTGAATATGCAGAGGGCCTGTCTTCTGTTCTTTCCCTCACACCACACCACTTTGTTATATCTTCACAGCCTCGGAGCAGGTCATTGTCAGTTCTTTTTTTCTTTAACTTTGTTATTTGTATTAACTATTCCAGATCTTGTGCCTCTTTGTATAAACTACAATATTAATTTGTTGATGTCTATAACATGTTTTCCTAGGATTCTGACCGGGCTCATCCTGAGTGGATGTGGGAAGCATGTCCACTGAGTCAGTGTGGGAAGCACTGACACCTTGACATTACATTTTTCTCTCCATGAATATGGCCTGTATCTTTCTTGTATAGTCCCTTTTAAAACGTAGTATTGTACCTTTCCTCATAAAGACTTTATGCCTTTTAGTTAAGTTGATAACTTCTAAGTATATCATCAATTTAGGACCCAATATAAAATACTATATTTTACTTCAAATGCTAATCGTTTGCTTCTGGTACCATCTTTTTTTGTTTGTTTGTTTTTTTGTTTTTGAGACAGGGTTTCACTTGGTAGTTCAGGCTGGCCCTGAGCTCACTGTGTAACCCAGGGAAGCCGCCACGAACTCAGCAATCCTCCTGCCTCTGCCTCCCAAGTGCTGGGATTACAGGCGTGAGCCACCATGCCCAGCATTTCTGGTACCATTTTTAATACTTAGAATGATAGATGGCATACAATTCATAATTCTTCAAAAAGCATAAGATATTTATATAGAGAAAAGTAAGATTTACTTTAAAGAATGCATCTATGTTTTATAGTCTGGCAGAGGAGGATGGTAGGATGGAGATGGAGATTGGAGTTGGTTTCAGAGTGTGAAGGTATTTTAGATGCTGTTTTTTTCTTTTCTTTTTGGGGACTTAAGTCTGTTTTTATTTGGGGCCTTGAAGTGACTTGATGACCCTTGCCCAGATTGTGGAGAACAATTTCTGCTGCTCATATTTTACTTATTTTAAAGTTGTTTTCATTAAACACTGTGCCTCCATAGCAAACTCCAGAGTGGTATCTTACTCCATGACTGAGTACCGTGGCTCAGTAAGGACCAGGAAAAACTAAAACCAAACTGATGAGAGAATTTTGGCATTCATCACTGGGCAGTTTTGTTTCCTTTTGATTGAGACACAATATCTAATTTTTAAAAACGCTGTCCTAAATTAATTCATTTTTCCTACATGAATACCCAAAATATCCATCTAATTGTATCTGAGTATTTATTGATATTCTTTTACCGTTTTATCTATGAGAGCCAAAAACAATAAGCTTTCAACAGAAGGATAACCTTGGCATTAGGTACAAGACACAGTCATAAATTAGTATAATTTCTGGGACAACAGGAAGATGCTATCATTGTATTATTCTGAATTATTCCTCATTGTCTAGCTCATGACATTTATAACATTATCCTTTGCATTTAATACTTTGAGTTCTACTTAACCAGGAATGCTTTTTCAGAGACATTGCTTAAGTACCATTTCACTAAGAATTCCTCAGTTTTTCATAGTCGCTTTAAAATGTTTTTTAACACACATTGGAAATTACTGCTGGCTAAATATACTCCAGTTTGGGGCCAGAGGGTTAGCTCAGTGATTTTGGCACCTGCCTCACAAGCGCAAGGTCCTGAGTTCAATCCCCAGTAACCACATACAATGATGGGCATGGAGACTCACGCCCACCAGCCATCAATACCACATACCACAGTGCCGGGCATGGTGGCTCATGCCTGTAATCCCAGAACTCAGGAGGCAGAGGTAGGAGGATTGCTGAGTTTGAGGCTTGCCTGGGCTACATAGTGAGCTAAGGGCCAGCCTGTACTACAAAGCGAGACCCTGTCTCAAAAAATAAATAAATAAATAAATAAATAAATAAATAAATAAATAAATAAATAAATAAATGTATATGTATATAAAATGCTCCAGTTTGTAGAACATTACCTGTCCACATTCCACGCTCTGTTAACCAAATTTCATCTTGAATTCTATGGGTCTAGATTTTAGTCTTTTTTTTTTTTTTTCTGCACATAAGCCTACACTGTTAAAAGCATTTAAGAAGTTCCACCTTCTCTTGGGCTATATTTTCTTTTCTGTAATCTCCTTTTGCTGTGCTTAAGAGTACCTGTCTTGTAAGAAGAGAATCACAAACAGGGCACGTGTTCCTGCAGCCTGAATTCCTGTTGAATAGCAGACAGTTAGTAGGCAAATTTCTGTTTCCCTGTCTTTAAGGCGTGTATAGTTTATGCTTGTAATTTCTTCAGTCTTTGTGAGTTTTGTAGAATTTTCTTTTCTAACTTATGTAGTCAACTTCTTTTCTCTCTTGTAGGTGTTTTTCTTTCCTCACATTGCCAAATGTAATCATCAATTTAATTTCTTCTTTAATGTGACCCATTTTACATTTTTTTTTTTTTTAGACAGGGTCTCACTTTGTAATTCAGGCTAGCGCTGAGCTCACTATGTAGCCCAGGCAAGCCTCGAACTCAGCAATCCTCCTGTCTCTGCCTACCGAGTGCTGGGATGACAGGTGTGAGCCACCACGCCCGGCCCCATTTTACTTTTATACTATCTTTATCCATCATATTAAAAGCAAAAGAAATAATAGTATAAAATTTTCAGGCAAAAAGTACTTGTGAAAGTCTTCCCCTCTGGAGACCTGCACATCCATGTAACTTAGTTTATAACTATAATGATACATGATGAATAATATCTTTGTGAAAAATTGCTTTAGTGTACTTAGCAATTATGTCCTTTAAATTTCATAAACCATTTGATATTTAAATAATGTTTTAAGTTTTATTACAGAAAGACAAAGAAAAAATAATACTGCAGTAATTGTTAGTTGACAGACTAGTAACGAATGTAGCATGCTGAAGATTTTTCTTTTCCTGAACAGTAGATCAAAATCAGACACACACATACAAACATGACACAAGCACACATATATACTTGTCAGTACTTCAGATTTCTTTTCAAAAATACTATGAAACTTTTTAATATCGGACATACTCTGAGAGGAGCAATTAAGGCCAGTGAGCAGCAGCTGTGTCATCTTACTTTGTGCACTTTTTGCTTGTGACAATCTTTTTATTCATTGCTTTTTACCACCTCGATCCTGAATTAGTTTGAGTTTGTAATTCCTAAAGTAAATAGTTACATTAGGAGATACGAATGTCATAATTTGCCTACTTAGATTGAAACTGTGATAATCTCAAGTTTAAGGAGTAAATAGTGGGCAAAATAAGTAAACAAGCCTTTAGGAAGTAGAAGTTTGGAGGCCATTTCTAAAGACACCAAACCCTGTCAGCAGCGGACAGAGAGCTGCTGTGGGAGAATGAATCGATAGACATTTATTGGAAGAATCCAATGGGAATTACAGAAAAATAATGAACCGAATCCACGTCTGACCTTTACGTTCCCAATATCATATAAATAACTGATCTGATCTCTGCGTTAACACAATCATAATTCCCAGCATTTTACCAGAAAACCATTATGTCAATTCCGACGGAGAGTTTATATCTTCTGGTTAAGCAGCTTATGTTCACAAAAGTCTTCACTTAGGCAAACTAGGACAGCTGACATTAGTAAAAATTATAATTTCATCATTACAAATGAGCCAAAGAAATGCACTTTAAAATTCTACTGCTCAAAGGAAGGTCAGCTAGTTTGTATCTCTGAAAGCAGCAGCTATTCTATGGCAGAGTTTTTTATGAACCAAAGTTGGGCCACCAAACTTACTGACTCTGGTGTGTGGTTTTATCCTCAGCTCACAAGTGTTCCATGTGTCAAAAGGAAGACGTATTCTCCAAGTCATGGGGCTCACTGCTTGATCCATTCATTCAGTGCAGGTGGAGTTCCACAAACAGTCTCAGTAGATTCAAGGCTGACGGCCAATGTGAGCTCCCCACAAGACTGTGCGAGGGTAACAGCTGCGGCGCTTTTACATGGTTTCTTTTTATAGTATTCGTGGCTTAAGCTTAACCCCTTCTGACTTGCATGTTCGCTCTTTAACTTTCTTGATTTATGCAGCCAGGTAATATTTATGCATTCAGAGTATGTAGCTAGAGATCTCCTTTGTGTAATAACGTATCTCTCTGCTCTTGAATTTTAAAATTTCTCTCAAAAGACAACCATTATCCTGACACACTTCTAAATACTTAGTGCTCACCTCATTGTCCTTCCAGAGAATCAGTAATATCTATACACAGCCCTAAACCTGAAAGATGGAGAAACTTTTTCTTTAATTAGAGCTCTTCAACAAATTATTATTGTTGACCTACATATGTAAAGATCAACTAGATATCTACAGAGGCGTAACACCGATTTATCCTTTTTTATTTTCCACTCTGAACTTTAATAAGTCATTTTTTTCTTTTGTAGTGAAATGCATTATTATTAAGGCAATGTTTCTTAATCTGCCTCTCTGTTTTTTGTCCGTTGCATTCATCATGCATTTTATCATATCTAATTTAACAGTCTGAATAAAGAGAAAAACCTGTTGTCAGTAACAGTGGAAGAGAAACACACGTTTCAAAATTGAACACCTATTCATAATTATGACAGAAAAAATTAAAGCAACCTTGGAATGGAATAGAATAGAATATCCCTAGCCAGACAAAAGTTATTTGTAAAAAAGAACAAGGTGGAATAGAAAAGAATAGTCTCTATGGAATGTTGAGTAACTAATGGTTTTCTTCTAGCATCAGAAAACAACCCTGCCTTTTTTTTTTTTTTAACTTACAGGAGTTTTCTCTGTGTACCTTCAGTTTGTTAATTTATATTGTGCGGTTTTCAGCTTTGCCAACACTGTCTCATGCTACCATCCACCTCCCATCAAGCTTGTCCAATGACTTCTCATTTCAGATACTGTACTTGTTATTATAGCTTCAATATCTTCTATCCAGTGCAAAAAACTGTGTCATATCGGTGCCTGACTTCCTGCATTTCAATCCATGAAGTGTGTGCAGGGAAGAGCTAGTCTGGACATGGACGTTACTTCAAGTACTTTTTCTCTCTTAAGTTGCATATACAAGCTAGTTTTTCTCCCTCCCTCTCTCTCTCTGTCTCTCTCTCTGTCTCTCTCTCTCTCTCTCTCTCTCTCTCTCTCGTTTATTGGTTCATTTTGGATACACATTATGACCCCTTCCTTCGTCTTAAGGAGTTTGTACCTGTACAGAATGGACATTGGTTCTTGTTTTTCCCCATTCCCTTTGGTTCTTTCGCTTTGAGAAACAGAACCCAAGTTAGGTTGAGAGACACAAAAGAGGTCCCAGAGGGCAGAGCTATGAGGACTACGAGAAGCAGCTAGAAGAGGCGGGTGTGGACATCGCATTGACTCTGAAGCAGCCCAGATTGTCAGCCAGTCATAACGCTACAGCAGGACATTCAAGTGACTTTCAACCAGTTCTTTTGTTTATTTAATTTTGCCTATTTTTGGTATTTAATATAATCATTTAGAGGTTGGAGGTTGGGACAAACTTTATTGTTATTTACTTTGGAAAGGTGTTTGTTTTGATAGTCTTATGTGGCTTTGAGTTTGGAGTCTGCCTCTGTGTGTGTGTGTGTGTGTGAGAGAGAGAGAGAGAGAGAGAGAGAGAGAGAGAGAGAGAGAGAGAGAGAGACCTCAAACATCCATAGCATGGTCAGTGGGAAACTGGTCCAATGGTCCAGTGCAGTGAGAAAGTGGCTTTACTTTCTTGATCCTTAATTTTTGTCTCTACTTGATACATTTTTTTTTTTGAGATAAGGTTTTGCTTTACAGTTCAGGCTGACCCTGAGCTCTCCATGGAGCTCAGACAAGCCTCCAACTCACAGCAATCCTCTTGCCTCTGCCTACTAGTGCTGGGATATTACAGCCATGAGCCACCACACCCGGCAGTCCTTAGTTTTTTGTATCCTGATTAAAGAACTCAATCACTATGCAAAGACTGCATGGATATAAATAGATATTAAGAAAGTTATGTCTTGAAGCAAGAGGGACGGAGAGCGGCACCATCAAACATCTTCTCTGAGAGTAAGTTTGGATATGTTTTTATGCACCCAAGACCTCCTCTTGGAATCTGGGTTAATTATCATTCTTATCAATATTTTACGTGGAAGTTACTTTGGAATTGCAAAATGATTTCTTATCTTTTTAGCTGACCAGTATTTTCCCTGGGACTTCTCTTTCGTCAGAAACTTGCAAAAGGTGAGCTCTTGATTTAAACCCGGCCCAGCTCCAGAAAGAAGGACCTTTGAGCCCAACTCTCTTTTCCTGATGTCATTGAGCGGTGGGCTCCGGCAGCAGCAGGAATGCTGTCTGCCTGGTTTGGACTCAGACCTTCAGGCGTCAGAAAGACTGAACACAGTGTACATTTAAAATGGCAATGTGTTCTGTGGGCTAAAGTCCGGTTATTCTCAACTCTGAGAAATGATTATAAACGTGTCACCTATCGATGTCTTTGTTTCTTTACTTAACTCATAATTCATCGCCATTGTGCAGCCTTTACATTGTTCTGCTCCACTTATCTGGCTGTCATTCCTTCCTCAAGACTCAGGCCCCTCCCTTCACTGGAGGAAAGGTGGCCTCTTTAGTAAATGGTGCTGAGGAAACTGGGTTTCCGCTTGCCAAATTTTTTTTTTTTTTCTTTTTGAGACAGGGTCTCACTTTGTAGTTCAGGCTGGCCCTGAGCTCACTATGGTGCCCAGGCAAGCCTCGAATTCAGCAATCCTCCTGCCTCTGCCTCCCGAGTGCTGGGATGACAGGCGTGAGCCACCACGTCCGGCACTGCGGTATGTGGTATTGATTGCTGGTGGGCTTGAGTCTCCACGCCCAGCATTCTATGTGGTTACCGGGGATCGAACTCAGGACCTTGCGCTTACGAGGCAGGCGCCAGAACCACTGAGCTAACCCTCCAGCCTCACTTGCCAAATATTAAAACCAGAACCACGTCTTTTAGCAGGCACCAAACTAAAATCCGAATCAAAGGTCTACATCATAAAACAGAAACCCTTAACCCGCTGCAAGATGAACTCTTGGAGACACTAGTGTAAGCAAAGATTTTACAGTCAAGACCCTGATGCCACCGGAAATATCACAAAGAATCAACAACTGGGATTTTTGACTTACTGAAACACTTTCACACAGCAAGAGAAACCACCAGCAGAGTAAAGAGACAACCCACAGTGTGGGGAAAATATTTTGCCAGCTGTTCCTGAGACAGACGACTACTATCTAGAATATATAAGGAAACCAAAAATATCTAACCTCCCCAATTTAATGATCCAATCCAAAACTGGGTATCTGAAGTGAATAGACACATCTCAGATGAAGAAGAAACAGGAAACAAATATAGGAAGAAATGTTCAACATCACTGATGTGCATTGAAAGATTCAAATTCTAAAAAAATGGCAAGATTCCACCTCACTCCAGAAAGAAATTGTCAAGAAATCATCTGATAATAAACTCTGGGGGAGGTTCCAGAGAGAAAGGAGCCCTTCTCCCCTGTTGGTGGGCAGGTAGACTGCTGCAACCACTGTGCAAATCAACGTGGAGACTCCTCAAAATCTAAAACTAGACCCAGTTATCTTTCTCATTGACCCCTTCCCTAAGGAATGAAAAACATTGCACCACATGGTGCACCCATGTTTATACCAGCACAGTTTGTAACAGCTAAATCTTAGAAATGTCCCAAATGCCCATCAATAGATGAATGGATAAAAAAGTTGTTTTTCTATCTATAACTGACATAAAGAAGGATAAACTTGAGACACTTCTAGATGAATAGAGGCAACTTGTGTCCATGCTCAAGTGAAATAAGTTGGGTACACTTGTTTAAATACCACATTGTTGGGCCAGTGATTTAGCTCAGTGGCTTTTGTCTATGTTACAAGCACAAGGGCCAGAGTTTGATCCCTGGTACTACCAAAATAGGATAGATAGATGATAGATAGAAAGATAGATAGATAGATAGATAGATAGATAGATAGATAGATAGAGAGAGATATCACATTGTTTTGCTGATATGAGAAACTAAAAGTGAAAATAAAGGCTAAAGTATATAACAGATATTTCAAAATAGGAAGAAAATGTTTAAATGAGGAGAAGAAGAGTGAGAAGAGGAAAGGAAAGAAGAGATAAGAGAAAATGAATAAAAATGGATCAAAGATTTTGTAAATAGGCCAGGAGATTTAGTTCAGTGGTTCTGGTGCCTGTCTAGCAAACACAAGATGTCTGGTTTGATTCCCAGTAACCACATACAACAATACCAGGCATGGTGACTCACACCCACCAGCAATCTGTACCACATACCACAAATGCTGGGCTTGGTGGCTCACGCCTGTTATCCCAGCACTTGGGAGGCAGAAGCAGGAGGATTGCTGAGTTTGAGGCTTGCCTGGGGTACATAGCCCATGGCCAGCCTGAACTACAAAGTGAGACCCTGTCTCAATAAAATAAATAAAAAGATTTTGTTAATAAGTAGAGGAAGAGGGATCAAAGGAAGGAGGAGTGGGAAAACAAGAAGCAGCAAGATACATCATGTACAGAAATGAACTCTCTGGGATGAACATGGTCATTGTGCATATCTAAAATGTACCAATCAATGTTTTGCTTCAGAAGAAAAGAAGCTGGACCCTAAGTACCTCAGGGTATTGGGGAACTAAGGCACTGTGGTTGCTCCCTGCCCAGAAGGGGCACAGAGAGAAAAAAAGCTTGGTTTTACACTCTTGCTTAATTTTAGGCGTGGAGGCTCAGAAGGGTGCAGCACCACCTGAAGACGAATTGACTATAAACCAGAACAAATATACTTAGGAGACAGTTTATCATATACGGTTTATTATATACAGTTTATTTTATACAGGCCAACTACAACAATTCGAACAAAGACTGTAATAGCCATCTCATTAGTTGGCTTTTCTTACATTGACACTATCATCAGTAAACTCTACTACACTTGTGTTATCAAGAGGCCAGTCTTGTAGGTTAGGTTGGATAGCACAGTTAGATTGACAGTATCAAGACTATCATGGACAAACTCAGTCTAATTTAACACCTGATCAGGAAAGAATTATACTTAGGAGTAGAAAGCAAGGTAGCAGGACTGAGATGACAACCCTTACATTCCAACATGGAAGTCCCTGGGTGAAGATTGTATACAGTGGAGATACCAAATGAATCTTAAGAGATTTCTCTGCTAAAAGAACAGAAGCTGCTATTGCCCTGATACTTCTTAGTCCTAGCCTCTGTGTGTAGCCACGGTTGTATCTTGAAGGCCTTTTACTAGGGCATAAGGACCTGAAAAAGATCCCTGAGGCCAAACCTTTAGGTTTAGTTTCTCCATTCCTCAAACCAGTCTGTCAGGTTGTGGGGAAGTCCCAAGGGCATGGAGATGGGAGGATTTTATCTTACCGGATTTTAAGTTATCACTAGCCTATTACTGTTCCTGCTTCCAGAAAGGAGCTTCTGACTGTTCTTTTCTTTTAGGATCTCCTCTAGGGCCTTAGCTACTAGCTAAGGAATCACAAGGGACTCCAAGGAGTCAGGATGTCGATTTCCCGGTGCTAGGTCTGAAAGTGCCTATGTGGCCTGTATGTGCTCTGCAGAGAAAGCAGCATATTCCACGGTTGAAACAGAATCTATGCTGTTGACTCTTTGGAACGGTCAGTAGGTTTTAGGCTTTGAGATTCCATTTCCATCGTCAGGTAGGAAATGTAAAGTCTGAACCAAATGACTTCAAGGACCTGTTAGAAAAGTGAACAGAAAAGATCATCCATATTTGGTATGTCAGCCCTGCTCATTAAGTGAGGTCACTTAAGGGCCTTATTACAGCCCATCCAAACTCTTAACACTGTCTGTGAATCTTTAGGGAAGGACAGGTCAGAGAGCCAAATGCTGTAGCCATCTCATTGTCCCGACAAAGGAATCGGGGTCAGGTGTAACTAGGATGCAGAAGGCACCTAGGGTTATCATCTAGGGCCTATCAGAGTGTAAGGGTCAGAGACTACTGGTTTACCACAATCACTCACTCATTCATGGCATGGAGACCTTCACTAAAGTCATCACCATTAGACTTCTTGATGTTTACAGATGGAGTATCACAAGGTGACCCGCAGAGCACTAAATGTCTGCTGAGAACCAATTTCCATATTAAAAGTTGTAGCGTTGCTCAGGTCAAGCCAAAGAAAAGGTTGTTCGTGGTATGGAAGGCATGAGAGTCCTTCAGCTTCACCACTCAGAGGTGGAAGTAGCAGCCCTCCCAGGTAGGCCGGTGGCTCACACCTGGGTTTCAAAGAAAGGTAACAATAAAATCAGTTGCTGGTGGGGCAACTTGTCAAAATTGTGGGGCTGTTAGGCAACCCAGAAGTAACTTGAGGCCCATCTTTGTCAGCACACATCAACCTGTGAAGGGACGGGACACTCAGGTGTTATCATTAACATCAGGGAAAATTATTCTACAAGAAGATGGAGAAGTAAAACATTTTGTTGCCGGAGAGCCACTGATACCGTAAGCTGACACGAGTCAGAAGCCGAATGCCTGACATGGGAGATAAAAACAGAACAAGAGGCCCACTGCGGAGGAGGAAGCTTTGATCTTCGCTGCAAATCCAGAGTCGCCAGAGGCTTCATCCCGGTGACAGGTGATGGTAGAGAAGAGGCTGGGAGCTGAGGGAGCCTTGGGCTCCTCATTCCAGAGAAAGCAGCTGAGACGCAGAACTGGGCTTCCTTCGGTCCTCAGGACAGCAAGCCCTCTGATGTCACATTTGGCCACATTTAGGGCAAGGTGACTTAGGAGGTCGACCTGCCTCACTGCAGCCTCTCTTCCCGGGGCCCACTTCTGGGCAGATATGACACTGTCGGTTACACTGAGAGGAGCTCTGTCTGCCTTTGTTCTCATGTTCTCATTGCAATATTAGCTTCCTTCTTTCCGCTCTGTCAAAGTTATACAGAAGAGATTTAGCAGTGTTTAGTAGGTCACTCATGGGAATTCCAAGTCCCAGAGACTTTTGTCTGGTCATTTCCTCCTGGTATCTGGTGCTAAATGGATAAGAAATCTGTGTCTAAGGAGGACTCAGGCCTGGGGGGAGTCAGGGTCAATCACAATGTGCTTCTGCTGGTGTCTGGAGTCATTCAAGAAATCCTGTTGTGTTTTCTGTTGCATCCAGATCAGTGATACCCAGTTTTCTATGATTTATCAACTGGGCTGCACTGGCTTTTAGCCCATCTAGAATTCAGATTATAACATGACTCAATTTCCACATATCATCAAGTCTTCATAATCCCACAGAGGGACATCTAATGGGCCAACCTGAATCTGTAAGAGTCTGTCTAAAACTAACATCAATATCCTTCCGAAATAGTTCACGACCATGCACAGTATGTTCCAAAGCATCCATATACTTCTGGAGATCATCAGAGAAGCTATAACAATTCTTGCTTTATTTTCTTTTTTGTTTAACTTTTATTGATATATTTTATATACACATCATGATCACACTCAACATTGAGAATTTGTAGCAGTATATGACACGACTTAATTCTCATGTTTTAAAAAAATCTTGCCTAAACAAGTGTTGTTGCCTCTCACCAATCCTAATTCACTGGTAGCAGCTCCTGAAGAGGTTGCCTGTGTGCAGAAGGGACCAGGAGGAGCATTAGTCCTTCAGCGAGGATGTGGTTCAAGTGATGAAAAGCACTCTTAATGCTTCTATTCTTTGCCTAGTGCTCTTGATTTTATAGCTTCAACGGAGCCGAGAAGTATAGCGGGAGAAAACAATTTTTTTGTAAGTGCTTGTGGCCTAGGCCTGTCTCAGTTACCCAGGATGCATCTGACAGGTGAGGCAAAGGGAATGCACTCAATTTACCCATCTGCGAGGAAAAAGAGCAGAAACTCAGCAAAGGTGTCTCCATTCTGACACAAAGAAATAAACCGGTATGATGAGGGAACAGGGTCCCTGCTTTCTCCACCTGTAGCTTAGTACTCTTGCCAGAGTATTAGATCTTGAAGGTACTAAACTTTGTGTTCTTCTTGTAACTATCAGAAAGCTTGTGGTGCCTCTCACCCCAAAATGAACTTTCTTCTACCCTATCAAACATCTGTAGGAAGCAGGCCTGGCTTTCCTTTCTAATGCACAGACTAATGTAACTAGACTGTGGTCATAGGATACGTTTATGAGGTGAACTAATAAAACTCTACTAGGAATTTTCATTTGTAAGGAAGAAAATAAATGGGTAAGGAAGAAAAAGGACCTTCTTTTTTCTCGGTCTAAGGGATTGTTTGTTAATGTATCTCAGAATCTCAGGTATGGTGGTCCAATCAAAATGCCCTTCTGTGAAATGAAGCACCGATTTGCATCCTGTCAAAACCATTCTCAAAGCAGGATTAGCATAGTCAAATTCACAGAGCTATGAGGTGTTCGCCATCTTTTAACCAAAAGTGGTGTCATACGTAAAAGTTTGGAAGAGACAAACCCACAAAGCCTAGTGGAATAACAGCAACAAACAGGCCACAAAGTCTCACAGACACAACAATTTGAAATATCATACAACTATCACATTAAATATGAATTACCTTACTCGAAGCATACTGCCATACTCTGAAATAATTCTAAGCCTACAGACAGCTGTGCAAATACAGAGTAAATGAAGGGTCAATTAACAAGAGAGAGAGAGAGAATCTAGTCTTAGCACAATACATCAGTGAACAGATCCACAACACCCAAAGATCACACGGTGAAAAATCTCACCCTCATGTTCTTGGTCCTCGATCCTCTCTGTCCTTGAGGAAAGAATTCAATCCAAACACATCAGTGGTGCAGAAGCACAGGTAGAATTGATGGCATGTAGATAGAGTTCGCACCATCAGGTGGGAAGGAGGTGGACAGCACCGTCCAGCCGTCTGCCTTGAACATGAGTTTGGGTACGTTTTTTGTGCACTGAAGAGTTATTCTTAAGATCTGGTGGTCTGAAGTAGTTATAGTCCCTGTCACTATTTTACTTAGAAGTTACTTTGGAAATCAAAATAGGTCTTCCTATCATTTTTAGATGATCTGGGGCTATGATTACGTAAGAAACCTAGGAAAGGTAAATTCTTAGAGCATGTCCAGCACAAGGCAGGAAGGTCTTTAAAGAACATTTTCTTTCCCGGTGTCACTGAGCTGCGTGGCGCGGCAGCCCAGAGTGCCGTTCGCCCTGGTTTGGAACCTGACATCTGGGTATCGGAAGGACTGTGCATGGTGCATAACCTTAACACATTGGTGTGACCCATGGAATCTCTTCAGATCTGAGATGTAAGAAATATTTAGAAACGTTTTAGATTCAGCGTCTCTGTAACTTGACTTTGCTAGCAACACATGCCCCTTCCCGGTCCCATGAGGCTGCTGACATCTAATTACTGCCTAAGACCACGGTTGTGAGAAACCCAGCAGTGGGCACTCACCATGGCCCTGGTGCATATTTGTACTAAGTCGTGATCCTCCTAGCTTCCTGACCCACGTTAGAATTCAGTTCTCTCTGCTCCACAGATTACACCGGGAGACTGGGAAGGTCACCCTACTTCCTCTGGGCTCTTTCTTTTCCTTTCCTTCTAATACTTTTTCACAATAAATTTCTTGTCTATTTAATTTTATCTCTGTACCTTCAGATAACATGATTAATGAAATGACACTGGTATTAATCCAATACAACAACACAGAACTGACAGACATGGTGAACGATGCACTTCAGACAAAACATGTAAAACCACATAATTTTTTTAATTGAATTCTTTATTGGTACAATTTATATACATCTCAAAATCACATATAACATTGGGAAATTTGTACCAGTATATGCCACAAGTTAATTCTCATTTTTACCCATATCCCTACCCACTCCCCCCTCCTCCCCTCTTATACATGCTCTTTTATTTTCTTTCTGTATCATATTTATTCCTTCCCCTCATCATA